>PVIW01005553.1:72500-96598 GCA_004026585.1 Noctilio leporinus | reverse complement strand
TAAACTTCAGTTTTTAAATTATGATGTGTCTTGGTGTGGGCCTTGTTGAGGCTGTGCTTCCTGGACTTGCATGTATGTTTTCTTCACCAAATTAAGGAGTTTATTTCATAATTTTTTCAAATAGATTTTCAATTTCTTATTCTTCCTCTTCTACTTCTGACACTTGTATGATGTGAATGTTGGACCTCTTGAAATTGTCCCAGAGGCTGTTTATGCTCTCCTTAATTTTTGGAGTCTTTTTTTCTTCTTCTTGTTCTGATTGGTTGTTTTTTTCTTTCTTATGTTCCAAATTGGCTTCACCTACTCTATTATAGTTTCCCTGTAAGTTATTCTTTATTTCACTTAGTGTTTCATTTTTGAGTGGGTCTTTTCTATGCTGTTGAGGTCCTCACTAAGTTACTTGAGCATCCTTATAATCATTGTTTTGAACTTAGCATCTGATAGATTGTCTGTCTCCACTTCAGTTAGCTCTTTTTCTGGAGTTTTGATCTGTTCTTTCATTTGGGCCATGTTTCTTTGTCTCTTTGTTTTGGCAGCTTTCCTGTGTTCATTTCTATTTATTAAGTATATCTGCTTTGACTCTGTGTTTTGGTAGTGTGGCCTAATGTAGTAGGTGTCCCGTAGGGTCCAGTGGTGCAGCCTACCATATCACCTAAGCTGGGCACTCAAGGTGAGACTTTTATGGGCTAAGTACACCCCCCTTGTGTAGTTAAGCCTTGGTTGTTGTTGGCAGATTAACGAGAAGGATTTACCCAGGCCAGTCAGCTATAAGGATTGGCTGTGACCATCGATCACCAATCCTGTCCTGTGTGAAGAATCAGCTGTGTGGTGGGCAAGGTGGTGGTGCTCCAATGTCTATAGCTATCCACTGGATGTGCTGGCCTTGGGGTTTCCCAGGTGGTGCAGGCCAAGGTCAGTGCCCACTTGAGTTTTGCTTGGTGCCACCCTGCCTGAGCTATAAAGCAGTCTGAGATGCTGCTACATTTTCTGGGCTTAGAAATTTCCAGGCAAAGCCAAGCTGTAAACCTCAGCTGGCTGTTGCTAGTGCTGAACATGGGCTCACTGAGACTAGCTGCTGTCTGTTTGATAGGATGTAGGACATTGTGAATGAAGCAGGAGCCAAGACCAGGCATTCAGTTGGAAAAGCAGCCTGGGTGGACCCATAAGTTGAGTGGGGCGGGGTCTCTGGGGATCTCTAGGGCAGGTCAAACGATGTCAGTTAGATTGATGGAGTCCCAGATATGACACCAGCTTGCCCAACTGGGATGGATGTGGGTTCTTTAATTCAACAGTTGTCAGACTTCTATTCAACTTGATTTCTGATGGTTCTGAGTGATAGTTGTTTTATATTTCAGTTGTAACTTTGACGTGGTTGTATGAAGAGGTGAACTATGTCTGCCTTTGCCCCCATCTTGACTAGAAGTGCCCATTACATCTCTTACCCTCAATTTTCTCCTGTCTAAAATATATAGTGGTATTCAGTTCATGGTGTGGTTGTATGGAACAGAAATAAACAAGGGTTCTCTTTTCTGTCTCTAATTTCTATTTTAGTGAGTGTTGTTTTCCAAAACCATATATTTAGGTGTACAAAAAAATGAAACTCATGTTCTATAATTAAACGTGATGCCTACCTTGAGCTGCCATTCCTATCGGCAGAAAACTTAATTTAATCATTTGAATATTTAGTTAGGTTAACTCAACAGGGTCTATGTTTTCCCAAAGATTTCAGTTTTAAACCCAAGTAAATTCATGATTTACCGTCTTACATATTCTCATTAGTGTGGCTCTAATATCTCAGGATTGCTTCTTGGCTTCCAGATCAGGCACTTAGTTTTTGGTCAGTTTACAGTCATTGTCATCCATTAGGCTTTGTTCCCTGGGCTCCTTCTGAAACCGGTTTTGCCTTCTCTGCAGGCACAGGCTGATGTGTAAACATGTTCTCTGTGCCTTTGATGTTGATATTTAAATGTACCATGCTGCTCCTAGGGCTGCATGGCGTGGCATTTTTCTCACCCTGAGCAAGAATCTTCTATCTGTTTGCAAACTATGTCTACCAGCTGAGACATTTTAGTGTCATGTGAAAATGTGAGTCTTGGTAACATGCTTTGGTTTGGGTCTGGGCGATTTCCCCTAGCACCTTAGGACCTGATATCTCATGTCTAGTCACTTTTATGCCACTTCTCAGGTTCACTATTAGGCACTTTTCCCTAAGACATAATGTCCTTGCAGTAAATTCTGCTCTTAAATTTACAAACCTAACTGAGGTTGCTGTGCTTATTTCCTTTGAGAAACAACAGGAAAGAGGGGGAACATTTTAGAGTCATTTCAGAAACACAACATGAATGCTCAAAATCTGTTGCTCCTGTCCTTCTCCCAGTGCCCTGAACCCACTCTGTCTAGCCTGCCAGTGGCATTTGGTATGGGATGGGGCTAAAGCAACCTTGCACCTGATCATATGACCTTTCTACCCTCAGCCTGCATCTATGGTAGGTAAAATGGCCTTGAGTATTTTGCTACCTTAGCATGCCTCTTGTAATTTGGTTGTTAATGGTGCTAAATGAGTCAGTTTGAGGAAGGCCTGTCAAGCTGCTCCAGAGAAGCTGAGGCCAAGTTTTCTGCTATGTTGGTGACTCTGAAGTATTTTTCTCTGGATACTGTGTTTTGTTTAGTTTGTTTTTTACATCAAGCTGTTTGCACAGGCATAGTTCAAGAAGAAAATGAATGAACTCATATCTTGGAGGTTTGAAAAGTAGTTACAGGTCACTGTAGGCACTGCTGGAACATTTTGCCTACCTGATCCTGTCATCCTGGTATGATATGGTCTTTCTCTTAACCTTTTTGGTACATATATTCTAATTAGGTTGCTTAGTAATCATTCAAACAAAACATCTCTATTGGACTGCTTTTGTTTTAGGCATGGCTCCTTATATACTTATTTGATACCAGGATGGCTGAGGAAACTACCTTAAACAGCTTCTCTCAGAAAGGGCCACAGAGAGTAGGAGCTGTTCTGATGATTCCCTGCAAACTTCTGAAACTTTGGTCTGGGAAACTCTCTCTCTCTCTCTCTCTCTCTCTCTCTCTCTCACACACACACACACACACACACACACACACACACACTTCTTCGCATGTGTTTAAGCACTATAAAGTCATCATCTCATTGTGATGTAGCTTTGGGAGCAATTCACCTTTGTGTTCAGCCTTTGTTCTAGCCATCTGAAAAGTTAGCTTTGCAGAACTTCCAGGTGTCTGTCCAAAGATAAAATTCTCCTCTGTACCATAAGCTTTCTAAGCCACACTATTTGTTGAATTGATCTCCCAGTTTCTGTCAGAAGAGGTCATCCATAGAGCATGACCATTGATTGACCTATAAACTGGATACTGAAAATTAAAAGTTTCTTACCTGCTTCCCTGTCCTTGGAATGTGACTGAATGAACCCCCTTAGGCCTCAGCATAAACTTTCAAGATTCAGGTGAGCAGTTGCATAAATCTCTTTGTCTTGTGGTCATCTAAGACAAGCCTTATATGTAAATTCTCTTGCTTATTATAACTGCCACCTACCGATCTGGAGTGGTCTGACTCCATCTTCAGTCTCTCTTTGCCTTTCTTGCTGTTTATGAGGACCACGTTTGAATTTCACCAGGGGAACTTTTTCATTCTCTTTTGGGACAGGGGCTAACTCAGGAGTCTTCGTATCTGCTTGTAACTCTGTAATATGTCCAGGGTTAATAACAACTAAAGTGAGTTTATAATCCCTTATTACTTAGAAGTCTTTTCTTGAAACATGGATCTGTTTCAATCATCTAAATGCATAGTTTTTTTTTTTAAAAGGTGTTCACATATATCTTTCTTGCAAAGGATGATTTTTAAAAAGAGTTTATTTATTATTTCCAGAGAGAGGGGAAGGGAGAGAGGCAGAGAGGGAGAGAGACATCAATGTATGGTTGCCTTTCACCTGCCTCCAGCTATGAACCTGGCTGAAGACCTGGCTTGCAGCCTCGTTATGTGCCCTGTCTGGGAATTGAACCTGTGATCTTTGGGTTTACAGGCCGGCATCTTATCCACTCTGCCACCAGCCAGGGCTTAAATGCATAGATTTTTAACTAGTAGCATAAAGCTTTATAAAGACTATGAGAACTCACTTTCCCTAGCATTCCATATACTTGGAAAAATATTGTTATAAACTCCATAGGTTTTTCTTTCCGGAGAACCAGAGCACCCAAACTGATAGGTTTCAATGCCTTTGGGTTGTGTAAGGCTGGTTTTAAGTCATTTTTACAGTCATAAGTATATTTAAATGTTGAGGATAAGGTAATAGAAGAATGAGAGAAATGAAAGTCACCGGAAGTAAGCCTTATCCCAAAGGAATTATGCAGACATTCATCTCAGTCCTCAGATAAGTAGACTAATTTTTATAAGAAACAACGCTTTACCATTTACAATGAAGAATCAAAGGCCAGAAACAAAATGTGAAACCCTGATTGAGATGAGGCAGTGTTGAGGGCTCTCTTGGTGGATAGCGTCACTTCTCAGAAGAAGAAGCATTCAAATCAGCATGGGCTTTAGCATCAAAACAAAAAAATTGATATTTGACATGACACAAATGTTAACAGGAACCATCTTAATTTCCTTCCCTTGTGTTATATAGCATGGAGTAAATAGAACTAACTTAATTATGTGCCTAAGAAATATTTCCTACTAGAAGCATTTGACCCAATAACAATAGATTTCTTATTGAGACTAATAGTTTACTCCTTAAGACTCAGTTTAGGGATTTCTCTGTTGTTTCCATCAATTTGAAGCTACTATGTCATAAACTCAACTCAAACCCAACTAGTTTCCCACTTTCAATATCTGCCTGAAAACCACCCAATTCAGACCTTAAAAACCATAATTATTCTCCTTATGTCTTCATTTGGAGGTGCAACAGAGATTATGTCAAAGGAACATTAACCTTTTCTGTCATAGATCTAAGAAACTTAGCTTTGTTTTATCATCAAGTGATTAACCTGATGTATTCTTTTAGGTGATTGGCGATCACTTAAACTGAATTTTAGTTTCTGTTTTGGATAACTAAAGGTAACTAGTTTAACTGATTCCACATATAAAATACTCATAGACCAAAGATCTTCCCCAATTATACCTACATGCATGAATTTAATAATAACACAAATACAACTCACATGAATTAAGGAGCAATGCATTTGTAAATAATGTCCAAATATTCTGTATTTCCTAATAAACCCTGTAAGGTGTTTCTTATTACCTACTTCTAGGCTTTACAGATAAAAAGGCCTACACGTGAGCTTAGATATTTTTATAGGAAATCTGTCTGGTCTACATATCTGTTGTAAGTTTCCTTAACTAATAGGAAATAGCATTTCTATCATCTTAATTTATTTAGAAGTTACAGAATTTAGTACTCATTGGGTAGTTGATGTTTTCTATAACATATAGAACTAGTCATGAACTCTAAGAATTTGGATTAACATTGACATAATTCTTTAAAATTCAAATTTAACTTATCCCTTTGTGTAAATTCCAATTACTCTTTTGTTAGGTTACTAGCCATTGGAACTAATCAGGTGTTGGCATTTTTATCCAAGTTTCAGGATTTTTTGGCTTAAATTACTCTGTCTTTGTCTCTCTGTCCATTTGTATCTATCTGCCTCTTTCAGACATACACCTGTGCACATAGGCACACATACATGCATGCATACACACACACTTTCCTTCCTTTCCATGTTTTCCTGTCTCTGACTTTTATAGAATCTGTGTTTAGGCAGCCTGGACAGCAGCAATCTAAAGACAGATTCCATCAAGGCCTTATCTGTTAGAACCTGCAGTGTTTGCATTTGGATTCGATATCTAACAATAATGTGGTATTTTATAAACATTAGTGAGGATGATTTTGCACTGGTCAGCAAAGGTAAAAAAATAGGTGCTTTGGGAAAACAAATAAAAAAGGAATTGGATCTGTCTCAATAAATTGCACAAATTGTAAATATCTTAAAGATGCAGCCGCTTCCTCTGGCAAAAGAAAATAAAGCTGGCAATTATGCTTTAGAATGAATATAGGTAAGTAATACGATGGCGAAACATTTTCTTTACAAACATTCTTTTATTAAGTGCAGCACAGTATTTATTTATGAAACACAGGTTCTGTTCTGTATGCCTATTCAATTCTTCAGATTATGGTAATGCCAATTAAAATTTACATTCAAGTCATGCTTCTTTTCTATTCTGGTTTGTGTCTGCAGATACACTTGTTCCATCAATTTAAACATAATTATAAAATAATCTTTCACAAATATTATAGTTAATAACATTAGGGCATTTATCAATTCTGGTTCTTAATTTATACACATTAAAATTTCATTTGAAATGAAAGAACTTTGAATATTTGAATATGAAGTCTATTTTTAAGGCATTCAATGGGGTCTCCAGCACAGGGTGCTCAAAGGCCTTGTAACTGGTCATGTTTGGTTCGGAGACATGGCTTGGACTAAGTCAGAAGCAACTAGAAAGAAATTACTTCTGGCTTTCGCAAGGCAAAGCCTAGTTGAATTATGTGCTACACATCCTATTTGGTTTTAGAGATCAGAGCCTGACCTTTTATTCAGGCTAGGGTCTGAGCAGAGTTTTGTCTAATGGGCAAAGTGGCAGTACTTCAAATTTTACAATTGCATGTTGTAACGCAGAAACTCTATGCACAGAAATTTGTCACTTTGAAATTGATAATTCAACTTTGTTTTGACATGGATTAGTGTAATTATCAGATAAGTTTTATTCTCCTCATTAAATAGAGTGTCCTAAAAATCTACAGCTTAAATTAGCACTCAGGGTAAATATAATCTCCCAGTACTTTATTCACAGTTGTTTAGGTGCCAACAAACATGAATGTGTGAAGTACATTTATTGCTGTAATTTTGAGGAGCTGTCTCTTATTTTTGAATAATTTCTAATGTTTAATCTACATCAACTTTTTTTTTTTTCTTTCTTTCTGTCTGTACTTTATATAAACAATTACGAAACAAGGTTGCATAAACCAAAAAGAAGGCCTGCTCTCCTGTACACTGTTGGGAAAGAAATTTGGTTGAACTTACTGTTTAGAATAAGGTAGTCCATCAGTTTGATTAAAATGTTATCTCTTTTCCTTTATGCCTTTAACATAATGTTCTAAACATCAAACCAAAGGAAACTCTGCTTAGTATTAAATTTTCACTGTTAGTTTGGTTAAATTTTCAGTTTCTAAGCATTTTGGCATTTATAGAAATACTGTGATTTTATTAAGTGTGTACAATTACATAGTTTTCAAGGCTCAAATCTGTTTTCATTATTAAAATAAAAGGACAATTCAATAAACATTCACTTCATCAATGCCTGTTTGAAATATATTTCTACAAAACAAGATGCAACTACATTTCCCTAAAATGGCTGGTAGGAGTTCTGCAACTTGGTCACTGTATTTAAACTTCATATACTATGATTTTGATCTTTTGCACTATTTAAAAACATAAGTAGATTTATTTTCCTTATCATCTTTCTGAGCTATGTTTTTATACTCTCTTGGGAACATTGATTTTATATTGTCAAATGAAAGCACCAATAAATCAGTTGCAACTCCATGCATTTAAGTGTAATACCATTTATTGATAAGTACCCAAGTATTCTAGAGTGCCCAGGACAGTCCTAATTTATACGTTTTGTTTAGTCTTAATTATTAACTATGTACCTCTACCCCTTTTACAAGTATCTTGATTCCTATGATAGAATCATCTCTTTTGGACCTGTTGAGAGTTTATCAAGAGAAGAAAGATTTGTGTATTATAACAGAAATTCTCCCTCTTCTGAAATTTGTCTCATTTTTTTCTTTATAACTACACTTCCTGACTACTTCCAGTTGTGAATAAACATAGACATAGGTAAATATTGTTGATGCATGACCTTTGCCCAGATGTGATGGTAGGTAGATGGCACTGCATTGAGCAAATGAAGAAACTGCTGCTTGGATCAGCAGTCACTTAAGAGGAAAGATCATTTCTCCTTTCTTGCTATTTAGCCAAGCATTTACTGTGGGGATTGCCAAAGACCTAGTATTAGGGTTTCTGTCAGAAAGTTGATGGTCATACACACATATCTGGAAAGCAAATAGTTTGAAGTCAAAGGGCACAACTCGCTGCATTTAGTCCATACATGTTGTTAATTTAAGGTGTGCTTTCTATTTCTAAAAGGTCAGGAAATATCAGTTTGATAGCTCATTCTTGTTATACCTAATATTTTCTTTATTTTACATGCAAACACATCCAACAACCCAAAAGGGGCAAAGGAAATCATGTAAATTGCCTGATCTTTGTTCAGTGCAAAAGCTGAACTTAGCAGCTATGCTCATCCAGCTTCACAGAGAAATCAAACATCACAGAAAGTTTTGCATCGCTGAATGGGCTTTCTGACCTTCTTATCGGACAATAGAAAAATAAAAAGAAGCAATGAGGACTGAGAGCAGAGATTGTACACCCTGGTTATACAATCTCCTTATCCTATGGTTACCCGCAAAACTGTACTGGAGCTAGCTACTCCAGGCTTGAGAAAGCAAATTGTGAACATCTTCCCCCGACTTTGAATTCAGTGATATTATGTTAATAATATGAAAGCAACCTGGGGAGAATATTTACACAAAAGATATTGGCAAATGGTATAAATCAAGGTGCTTTTTCTTTTTTCTTAAGGAGCCAACTTTAAACATTTACCAGAACCCCATGGGTTAATCCTCTTATTCATTCAATTTACTGATAATGTTAATTCACTGCGAGATATTTATGACTGATAATTTGTAGTTACTAGGGGGACAGAATACCTACACATTGTCTCATAATTTTAAGGCTATTTCCTTTTGCACAAGTGGCATCATTCCATTTCATCTTTTTGTGCCACATTTTTTACACTTAATAATATATCTTGGGACATTTTCCTAAGTCAGCACATGCAAATTTACTTCAATTTGTGTTAACAACTATATTACAGTCTACTTTATGGCTTCACCAAAGTTTATTTCCCCAAGTCCCTTTAGATGAAAAACAAGTAGAGAGTTTCTAGTTTTTAGCTATTTAAAAAAATGTTGAATTGACCTTTTATTTTCATACTCTACCTTTGTATAAGCCACTTTAATATTCTTTTTTCCATTTATTGTTTTTGTTGTTCAATTACAGTTGTCCCAATTTTCCCCCCATTGCTGTCCCCTTCCCTACCCACTCCCCAATCCCACAGTCAATCCCCACCGTGTTGTCCATGTCCATAGGTCCTTTATACTTGTTCTTTGGCTAGACCTTTCCCCTTCTTTCCCCTGTAATACCCCTTCCCCCCACCCCTCTGGTGGATGTCAGTTTCTTCCTTATTTCCATGCCATTGGTTCAATTTTGCTCTTTTGTTTGTTTTATTTATTAGGTTTCTCTTATAGGTTAGATCAGATGGTATTTGTCTTTCATTGCAGGGCTTATTTCACTTAGCATAATACTCCCCAGTTCCATCCATGCTATCACAAAGGTTTGGAGTTCCTTCTTTCTTTCTGCTGTGGATTATTCTATCATGTAAATGTACCACAGTTTTTGATACATTCATTTACTTATGTGCACTTAGGCTGTTTCCTACATTTTATTTTACACACACACACACACACACACACACACACACACACACATATATATATATATATATATATATATATATACACTTTTTAAAAGAGTTTTATTTATTATTTTTTAGAGAGAGGGGAAGGGAGACAGGCGGAGAGGGAGAGAGACATCAACGTATAGTTGCCTTTCACCTGCCTTCAGCTACAGACCTGGCTGGAGACCCAGCAACTTCGTTATGTGCCCTAGCTGAGGAATTGAACCTGCGACTTTTGGGTTTGCAGGCCGGTGCCTTATCCACTGAGCCACCAGTGTTTCCTACATTTTGATTTAATATTTTCATGTCTATATATAAGTGAAAATATTGAATCAAAATGTAGGTACATTTTAAACTTTAATAGATAGTGTTAATTTGTACTCCTAAATATATGGGTAATCTTTGGGATTACTTAAAGTATACGTACTTTAAAACAGTTAACTCTTTACTTCTCCTATCTTCCTTCTCTCTCCTTTTTCTTTATTTTAATGGCAGTTTACATCAGATTTGAGAATGCATTGTCAGGCACATACTTCCTATCATTTCAGAGTTGTTTCTAGTATAAGGATAAGATAAGAAAAATGAAAGTGTCAGTATTCTCTTTAATATCAGCAAATAATTATAGTGTTTATATAATAGGCAGTATATGTTTATAAGATTCTGGGCCCTAAATCAATTAAAAAGGCAGGCCTGTTCTCTTACCCCATGTAAATTACATTCTAATAAAGGATTCAAAGCAAAGAGAATCAAGTGTATTTGACAATCTGTCCACTACATCCATTTGTTAGGCCATTCCTTCTGTAATATCCTGTCTACTTTTTAAAACTGGTTCTAAACCAGTTGCTCTCAGATATAATCCTATCCTTCACCATCAGGAGAAATTTCCCTTTTTTCTTTTATATATTGCATCTCATCTTCTTCTTTCTTAGCTTTTCCCTTCATTTTTGATATAGTATAACCTCCAATAGCTTCATGAGAAAGATGCATGAAAAACACATTTTTGGACACTTGGCTGTATTAAAATGTCATTTATCTTTTTCCTTATACTTTTTATAACATAGCTTGAATAAGAATTCTGGTTGGAATTAGATTTCCCTTAGAACTTTACAAAATATGTTCTATTAGTTTCTAGTTTTCATTATTGTTGTTGTGCAATCTAATTAGTAGCATACAACCTGTATTTTCTCTGTTTCATTTGGAAGACTTTTTTTCTTCCTCATAAGTACTCTGTAATTTCCAAATAAAAAATTTTTTTTAAAGATTTTATGTATTATTATCAGAAAGAGAAAAAGGGAGAAAGGGAGAGAGACATCAGTGCATGGTTGCCTTTCACCTTCCTCCAGCTACGGACCCAGCTGGAGACCTGGCCTGCAACCTGGCCATGTGCCCTGGCTGGGAATTGAACCAGCAACCTTTGGGTTCGCAGGTTGGTGCCTTATCCACTGTGCCACCATCCAGGGCCCAAATAAAATTCTTAAGTTGACTATATTTAAATTCATTTTGCAGAGCAATTGGTAGACCATTTCAATTTGGAAACACATTTTTCAATTCTAGGAGCTGGAGCACCAAGAGTGGGACAATAGAGCAGTCTTTTACAATGCAGGCAATAAGGAAGTGTCTCTTTTATACTGATGTTTCTCTCCCTATCCTCCCCTCTTTCTGAAAATAAAGTTCTTAAAAAATAAATAAAAATAATATTAAAACTGTCTAAAATATGCTCTGCTTTCATTACAGTGTGCCAACAATTCTCCCCTCAAATTTATCATAACTCTAGTTTCTGAACAATTGCTGGAATTGTTGAGTTTTAATAATATGTATATAACCTTCAGATGAGCACAATTTTCATTGCTTATATTAAATAACATTCTGCATGAAGATAATGTGGAGAACTAGTTGTACAGTTAGTTCTCTTCCTCAGATATTCCCACATTCATGTGTGGTAGATAAATCAGGAATACCATGGGAATAAGCAATCCCAGCCCTAGGCCAGACCTCACAGCCTAGGGTTCTAGCACCGGGAAGATAGACGCCATTACCTATGGCTATAAAAACCAGTAGTGGTTGAGGCAATGGAAGAAACTGCTGGATTTTTACTACTTAAAAAGCCAGCACAATCTTAAAAAACATACAAATGCACCCACTCGAGTATTCACCGCTGGGGCAGCAGCTGGAAGGGTGCAAATTGAACATAGGAAGGGGATGGAGTGACTAGAAACAGGGCAAGTGCTCGGCAAATCACCAGAAGCCAGACTGCAGCATTATTCCCTCCCAGCCCTCCCCACACAGCCACAAAGAGATAAAATGGGTTTCTCTGCTCTGGCAATTAGGACCTAAGTTTCTACCCCATACAATTTACAAGTGTCTTTTCTACATAGGCCGTGCTACTAAGACAAATAGTAAAAGCAGCACTACTTAATACACTAAAACAAACATAGGGAGGCTACTAAATTGAGGAGACAAAGAAACATGGCCCAAATAAAATAACAGAACAAAACCCCAGAAAAAGAACAAAGTAAAACAGAGATTGACAATCTATCAGGTATAGACTTTAAAACACTGGTCATCAAGATGCTCAGAAAACTCTTAAGAATGCAAAAAAATACAGGAAGAAGTTAAGAACCATATACAAGAAACCAGCAAGGAAGAGAAGGAAGCCAGTATTCAAACCAATGACTTAGAACATATGGAAGAGACAAATATTCAACAAGAATGCAAAGAAGAAATGAGAATTAAAAAAATATGAGGAGAGGCATAAGAATCTCTGGGACCTCTCCAAAAGTGCCAATATCAAATCATAGGGATGCCAGGAGAAGAAGAGCAAGAAATTAAAAAATTATTTGAAAAAAAGAAGATGAAAGAAAACTTCCCAAATTTGGTGAAGGAAGTCCAGGAAGCACAGAAAGTCCCCAATAAGTTGGGGACTTAATTAACAACATATCATAGCACATCATAATTAAAATGCCGACAGAGGGGATCAAAAAGGGTATGGATGTAATACGACAACAATAAAATTTTTAAAAAAATTAAAAAATAAATAAATAAAATGCCAAGGGTTAAAGATAAACAGAGAACATTAAAAGCAGCAAGAGAAAAGCAGAGTTACCTACAAAAAAGTCCCATAAGACCATCAGTGGATTTCTCAAAAGAAACTTTGTAGGCAAGAAGGGACTGGCAAGAAATATTCAAAATTATGAAAAGCAAAGACCTACAACCTAGATTACTCTATCCAGTAAAGCTATCATTTAGAATGGAAGGGCAGATAAAGTGCTTCCCAGACAAGGTAAAAGCTGAAGATGTTCCTCATCACCAAGCCATTATTATAAGGAATGTTAAAGGGACTTATTCAAGAAAAAAAAGATAGAAACCACGAACATTAAAAAGGCAACAAATTCACAACATCAAAAACTGAATCTTAAAATAAATAAATAAGTAAATAAACAAAACTAAACAAATAACCAGAACAGGAACAGAATCATAGATATGGAGATTATTTGGAGGTTCATTGGCTTGGAGAGGGAAGGGGAAGAATGGGGGAAATGATGCAGGGATTAAGAAGCATAATTGGTAGGAACAAAATAGAGAGGAGGATGTTAAGAATAACATAGGAAAGGGAGAAACCAAAGATCTTATATACTCAGTGATTACAGGAACTAAAGGGAGGGGATTGCTGTAGGGAAAGAGGGTACTGGGCAGAGGGGAACAAAGAGTGAAAGAATTTGGACAACTGTTAATAGCATAATCAATAACATAGACTTAAAAATAAAAAAAAATTCAGTATGGATAATACAATAAACATGTTCACCTATCAATCTTATGGTTTTAGAATAGGTTTTTTAAGTAAATTGGAATACCTGCTAGTTTTAGGGTTGCTAAATATAATCAAGCTGCTTTATAGAAAGGATCAACTATTGGAATATAATTCTTGATTATTTTATATCAAGAGGTTAACCTTTAATTAACTGTCATATTAAAAGGGACAAAGTTATTATTATACACAAATATACAGCAGAGCATGCCTCTGGTAAGTTTTAAACTGTGGCAATGAAGAACATAATGGAAGATAACAGGAGGAAATCAGGCATCTGGAATCCCATTTATTGGGTGCTCTATGTGAAAGTGCTGGTAGGCTCATTAGTGAGTGGCCCAACTAAAAACACAGGTGAACATTAGCTTTTGAATTATGTCAATAAAGGTATTTAAATAAATGAAATTGGTGATTGCAAAACCAAAACTGAAAAATGGGCTCACAACAATTAAGGTTTTTCAGATTATCGGATCCCCTCCCCCTGAAAAACAGCTCATACAATTTTCTCAGATGACTAAGATCAATGGCTTTGACTCGGCTGGCCCCTATTTCCCACTATTCACTAAATTAATACATTATTGGATAAGTGTATTCTGTGCTTGCTCAACTGCTTTACATTGTCCTGTTTAAGAATTGTTTACTGATTAAATAATTTGATGTAGAGAGGATTCTGTTTATTATACTCCCTCTGGGTTTTGGTGACTTGAATCTATTAACTAACCCCTGTACTGTAAAGAGCCTTGAAAAGAAAGCATATTAAAGAGGTCTCTTTCATTTCATATTTCCTCATCCAATTCAAATTTTGAATCTATAATAAGTAAAATCTGAGAATCCAGATGAAGAAGGTTTTCTATATCTAAAGATCTTGGCTAACTTTCAGTAATTGTTCTTTGTTGATTTAACATAAGCATCATTCTTTTGACTGTTTGATCTCTTAGGACTAAGCTCTACAAGGATTACTTGAACTCTCAAGTTTAGAGCTCAAGAGGCTGTTGTATGTAAATGCAGAATCACATGCAATAATGGGGTCTTGAAGTCCACTGGAGAAGGGACTTCAGCCCAGAATTAATTCTTCCAAACAAGCCCCAAACACAACCACCCAATGTTTTGACTTGTAGGTTGGAGGCACTGTTTCATTGCTTCAGAAGGAAATAACTATAGAAAGTCACCAAATGGTACACACAAATGTTCTGGGAAACACGTTTCTCTGAACAGATATGAGAACCAGGAAAGTTTATATAATATCAGATTCTAAATATTATAGTTCTTACAAGGATTTTCACATAAATATACATACACAATTCATCTTGGTAAAATTAGAAATTCTATTAACTATGTCTTATAATTTAGAATTTATTATCTTATTTTTCCTCCTTATATTTATTTCACTAATGCATGGGACTGGATCAATGCCAAGCTCGAGGTTGGCACCTAATAAATATTTGATTGATAGGTGGATTGATTGATTCTGCCAACCAAGAAAAACAATGGCTGATAGGACTTTACTAAAGATGTCTTTCAAATAAGACAATTTATTTCTATAATACCAGTTTTTACTTCTAATTAAAATATAAATGCCATGGTTACTGAAAAGTGAGATTATTTCTGGTTGAAAGATAACATGATTTTATAAATAGCACATCAGTCCAAAAGTTATTCAAAAAAGTGGAGTGATTTAGTTTACTCTATTTATTAAGTAACAATCAAGATAAGTTCTACTTTGGCCCAGTAGATAGATAGTTATTTGCTATGAAGTTTTCCTTAAAAAGAAAATTGAGGTTGAAATAAAAATTAGGTATATAAGTAAATCCTGGTTTATTATGATATATATTTAGTAAAAACAGCTAGCATGGCTCATACAGATCTACATTGTAGAACTGTTTTATTCAGTGTATTCATAAATCATCAGGAATTGGAAGTTAAAATTAAACCTAATAATTTAACAGCTAGTATAATATAAGAACTATAACAAGCACAAAGAATGATAGCGAGAAAATGAAAGCAGTATTTCTATGATGAAAAAAACAAGCATAAATTGATTGGATCTGCTTGGTCTACTCCAGCTGGTGCCAGCACATTTCATATTATGATGCTGTGCTGTAAGAAAAACTTTGGGATGTTTTGGATGTTCACTTAGGGCTCTTCTCTTGCTTTCCTTTTCATCATTCTGATTTTGACTTGGTCTAAATCCATCTCCTGGACCTGATTTTGGTAGCTGTCTAAACAAGACATTCACTTTGTAGGGACAGAGTCACTGAAAGATATTAATCTAAGGGAGGATCATGACAAGATTTACATTTTAGAATGAATTGCTTTGTTTTTGGAGTCTCAGGAAGATTGACCAATTAAAAAGTTCTTGTGGAAGTAGAGAACTCCTACCATTTGCAATAGCAGGGATGGAACTAAAGAGTATCATGCTTAGTGAGATAAACCACGCAGCAAAAATTAAATACTACATGTTCTCACTTAATACAGGAGACTAATGAACAAATAAACAAAACAGAACCAAGGACATGAATACAGGGAACACACTTTCAGTGTGTAGAGGGGAGGGGGTGGGGAAAGGGGAGAAAGAGACAAGGAAGGGGAACAGTTTAGTCAAGGAACAAGCATTGATGACCCATGGATGTGAATAACACATGGGATTGACTGTGGGAGGGGGAGGTAAGGAAGGTGGGGAAGGGGAGAGCAGAGGGGGGAAAATGAGATGAATGTAATATAACAACAATAAAAATATGTATATAATTTTAAAAAGTTCTTATAATGCTAAAGATGATAAGGACTTAAACTAAGGCCAATAGAGAAAGAATGGAGAAAATGAAATGAATTAAAAGTTTGTAAGGGAAAGTATTTACAAACTTGGGTTACCAACTAGAAATAGGAAGTGAGGAAAAAGCATTTTAAAATGATTGAGGATTCTACAATAAATATAGGGAGGTTTTTGTCATTTTGGAGGGTGATGTGTGCACATTTGCCTGTTTTATATACCGATGTACTTATTCCAAGTTCTCAGGATCGTGCTTAGCACATGGAAATCACTCAAATACTTACTAAAAAAAACTAATAAATGAACAAATGACTTAGGTAACTAGATAAACAGTGGTACCATGAGACATGTAAAAGCAGAAACAGGTTTGGGGTATTAGTAATAGAATGTCTAATTTTAGAAACCTTAAGTTTTAGGGAATTTAGAAATATCAATTTAGAAATACTGGACATCTGAATAAGTAGCTTTAAACCACATGATGGAGAAAGGGATGAGCTGAAGAGTTTGGAAGTTATTAGCACATGGGTTTGGTTAAAGTGGTGACTATGGTTTAGATTATCTAAAAAACATACGGGTAGAAAGAGAATAGGGCCAAAGATAAATCTCCATGGAATGTTAATATTTAAGGAGCATTTAGGGGGAAAGGCAATTGCAAATGACAGTAAGTGTTCCAAGAAGTAAGATTAGCAGCAGTGCACAATGTTGCAGAAATCCAAAGAAAAGGGGTTTCTAGAAGAAAAATGTAAACAATGTTGTTAAATACTCAAGATAAGATCAGCAAAATTAATATTATATATTTGGCAATTAGCAGGTCATCAGTATATTCTTTCATGTCTATTTATTTAATGAGCTGGCAACTTATGAGGAACTGGTCCTTCAATGTTGTATAAGTCAGACATGCTTTCTTCGCCAAAGATTTTTACAATCTAGTGTAAAAGAGAGAAAACAAGAAGAAAAATATATATGAATAATATTGCCTTATTATTCCACTTGTTATAAAATAATACATTTTATTAAAATATATATGATATTATAATTGAGTTATGGAGGGATGGAGAGGTCATGTATACCAGATAGAGTAAAAAGAATATATATATTTTTTTCTCTAGGGAAGTAGCCTTCAAACTGGGAATTGAAGCATGAGAATGAGACAGCTGTGAGAATTTCAGGTGGAAGCAGAGCATTCTGGGTTGAGGGGGAAAATTAGTGCAAGGGCCCGAGGGCAACAGTGTGCTTGGCAAGTTCTAGAAAACGAAAGAAAATTAATGTGGCTGGAACCGTTGTAGGCAAGGGAGCATGTGATGGGAGATGAGGTTGAGGACAGTTAGCTGCTCTGCCCTATAGGGATTTATAAGTTAAAGAGGATTTTGTTTGTTTGTTTTTCTTTTTCTCTTAAGTGCAAGAATACAAAGGGGTAAATAATCATTTTTATAACATTTTAAACATGATCAACTAAGAGAAAAGCTTAAACATAGACAATATTGGAAGTGGGCAGACTGGTTAAAAAATGGTGAGCTTTGTCTAGATAAGATGCTGGAGGCTTGCACTAAAGTGATCCTAGTGGAAAGAGAGAAATAGACAAAGTTGAGACCTATTTTGGAGCAGAACTCACAAAATAAATAAATGTGGATTGGGGGCCAGCCTCTTTTAAGATGATTTTTAAAGTTTTTGAAAGCACATATAAATAATCTCTAAAATTCAGTTTCCGTAAATGGATTGGATGACTAAAATGCATAGGAAAATTCTATTATAAAATGCCCAACTGTGAATTTAATTGTTTTCCAAGTCACCTGACTTTTACCCAAGTTATAGAACTTTAGAGAGGAAGTCAGTAGAGGCAGAGTGCATAACTGGTCTGGACAAGGGGTTTAAGGCAGGACACCAAGACAATACCAGGGACGCCAATGAAGGCAAGTGGTGAAGTGACAAGCCTACTGCTTCTAAGAAGTAGACTAAACCGAAAAAGGGTCACCTCCACAGATGGCTAAGTAGGTAACTACCACATCTGCTCAGCAAATTTCAGCACAAAATATATGCTCCAATGGGCTTCAATGGACCTCAGAAATGAATGTTTAAAGTCTGTTGGATCATACTATGGTTTTTCTGCTTATCAACATTGCAAATCTATTTTTGGAGAAATCTGCTTGAACTCCTTATCTGCTCATCTGTGTTCTATGTAATCAGATTCCTTTCTCATTTTCTTTAAAGCCTACTCCAAAATTTCCCCTTGTTTCTTAATCTACCTACCCAACTTTTGTTTCTCACTGTTGTGCCAGACCTGCCTGGGGGCTTGCAGGGTTGATGTTGCTCAATGTCTCACAAGCATTCTCTTATCCTTTCCTATAGTCTCAGAGTCTGTGTTCTTCCTCCTGATGAAGACCAACAATTTTATCTTTGCTTTTAATTCTATTACCTTTTGTCTTCTTTGGGATATTGTTTCAATTGTCATCTCCTCTCTGTTCTATCTTTAAATGCACACTCTATCACATTACGTTCTTCAAACAATAATCATTTCAAGTCTTTCTCGTTAACTGCAAAACCTCTCTCCTTAATTCAAAGTAAATTATTAGTTCCTTTAACATTTATCCATATTTTTTTTGAGAGATGTATCTACTCACAGCCTGACACAATTGTTTTCTACTTATACCCATTTCTCACATCTGGTCTTGCTCTAATCAATAACGATTCTTAACTGTCAGATGTAAGAAGTGGTT
This sequence comes from Noctilio leporinus, assembly GCA_004026585.1. Lineage (NCBI taxonomy): Eukaryota > Metazoa > Chordata > Mammalia > Chiroptera > Noctilionidae > Noctilio > Noctilio leporinus. The sequence goes on along the minus strand of PVIW01005553.1, from coordinate 77,642 downwards.
TGTAGCCTTTATTTGATCAGAATTTTTTCTGCTATAAATTCTTGACTTTGAAGATCATCTCTTTTCTGTTTTAAATTATTGAAGTCCTTGTACTCTGTCTGCATCAGATTTTTCAGTTTCCTCCTTAGGCATCTTATTATTTTTTAATATGCACTTTAAATGTTGGTATTTCTAGTCTTGGACCAAGGTGTTTTTTAATTTTATAAATTATATTTGGGTTGCTCTATGTAAACTCAGTCTTCCAATTATCACCTACATGTGGTTGGCCCCCAATTCATATATAACATTATTTGCCACATCTGAATGAATATTTCCCATAAATATGCTTTCTTTTTTATATGACTATTAACTTATGGCCTGTTCGGTATTTGATATTAAAGAGTAGTTAACTGGTGATTTTTCCCTTACCCTATCATTCAACACATGCATGAATTTCTACCACATATGTCTTGGCTTTGTTGCCACTTTAACAATACTGTGGCCACAGCTCTAGGCCAAACTTCCATTATCCCTGAACAACTGAAAGACCCTAACTTTAATCTCTAGTGTTTCCCACCTGCCTTCTTTTCCTGGAATGTTATTCCATTATCCCCCTCCCTGGCTCGTGACCACACCACCGAGAGCAGACCCACTCTGTGGACTACACATCAGGGCATCCGAGGCTTTCTGTGCTTTGACCTGGGCCTTCAATTCATTGTCATCCTTTGCTACTCTCTACCTTGCTCTCTACCTTGCTACAACCTAAATTGCTTATGTTCCTCACAGAAGCTGATTTATAATTGTTGCTTACACTTTTCCGCTCTTGTAAAACCACTTCTCACTCTTCAATAGGTCAGAGTTCAGGCACCATCTTTAAGATTATTTTCCAACCTTTCTTATTATATCCCAGGTTTGGCGGTGCCCTTTTTCTGTATTTCCTATAACATCCTGTATAGAGTTGTATTTTTTAATTCAACATGCTCAGATGTGTAACATGCGTGCGCGCACACACACACACACACACACACACACACATCTTTATCCATTAAAGTAAGGACCTTGATGGTAGGAATTGTTCAGTTTCTCCAGAAAGTTTCATAGTGCCTAAGACACAGGTTAAAAATATGAATAGAAGCCCTGGCTGGTAGCACAGTGGATAAGGCGCCGGCTTGTGAACCCAAAGGTCGCAGGTTCAATTCCCCAGCCAGGGCACATAACCAGGTTGCAGGCCAGGTCTCCAGTCAGGTCTGTAGCTGGAGGCAGGTGAAACGCAACCATACATTGATGTCTCTCTCCCTCTCTGCCTCTCTCCCTTCCCCTCTTTCTAAAAATAATGGAATAAAATCTTTAAAAATATGTTAATAGAAAGAACATACAAATAAGTGAATATATATTTGTGGTTGCTAGGGCTTTGGGTAAATACTCTGACAAAAGTAACAGCAAAACAAAAATCTTTTCTGGGTACTTTCTGCTCCCTGCCCTTTCACAGTTAGAAACTCATTCCTTGACTTACACTTTTCTTTCATACAAGCAGCCTCCTGGTTGCTGCAGGCACCTACCATCAGAAGGAATGGCAGCGAGGTAAAGGAGATGCTCACTTGGAAGCCTATGTCTCCTAGGAATGTGTTTGGACGGAGATATTTGTTAAATGCTAGTTGTATGGAGAAGGGTGTTAGGTAATGTGTTTTTCACTGAGTGATTTGAAAGGACTGCAAGACCACAGTCACTCTCCTGCTAGACTCTTGCTTTCTTGACTATTATATTCAGGCAACAAAGTGCAAGAATAGTATTTGTATCCTTTTGATTATTAGCCGTAGCACATTAAACTTTAAGTAGCCTAAAAGGGATGCAATGCCCTACTTTTGTCACTCTTTGAGGGGCTCTTTATAGAACTGTGGATTCAATGATAGGTAAATAAAAAATGTTTTCACCCACAAACACAGACTAACTGACCAACTGGCAGCAGGATCAGGGGATATAAATTTTAAGGAGAGGGATAAGTAGCTATAATACAAAACAAACAAACAAACAAACAAAGAGCCAAATACTTGCACATAGGAAATATATACACACATATCTGGAATGAAAAAGTGATCCTCAGTCAAAAAAACAAAGTTTAGTCTTAAGTGTCTACACAAATCAACAAAAAATGTAGAACCTGTGCTAAATAATGTCTTCACAGAGGCCCCAGTGCCCCTCCCTTCGTGAGTCCCGAACGCCACCATCAATGGCACTAATGTCATGTATTCTGTCTATTAAATTTCGAAAAGAATTGTTCTGTCTACCGGCATAAAAAATTCATCGCTCCCTGTGCTGTAAGTGGCTTTGTGTTTAATACAGGTATATCTTACTTGTCAAAATGCTTTTTGGGTTAAGAAATTTTTTTAATTCCCTGCTGTTATTTATTATCTTATTACATTTTTAACTGTTGATGTTTATTTTTTATTTGACATTCAATGAATTTTTCTCTCAGCCTGCCTTTTTAGTACTGGCTGATGTTTTATAACATATTGATTCCCAATATTTTAAACTGACCCACTGTTGATGTGAGGATCACACTGGGAAGTAAGATGTTTACATCTCGCTATGAATAGCAGATAAATGAAATAATAAAGGTTGTCAAGAGCTGAGGAATAAAGTAAGCCAGTTCTTATTTGCTCTCAAGGATATATTGCTATGGAGCTTAGAACTAGCTAACTTCATAACACACAGACTGAAGTGGTTCTGGGTAGCAGCCTACTCTTTTAAACATTTGAGATACTGAAGAAGAATTTACCAAAACAAACAAACAAACAAACAAAACTATTCAAAATAGAGAGGATAATATTGTTCTATCATAAAGTACTTTATTAAAAATAAAAACCTTACTATATTTGGATCTGGAGACCGACTGCTTTCCCGTTTTGTGGCCCAACTTTGAACAGGTCATGTAGCCTGTCAGTGTCTTGGGTTACTCATATATAAAATGCAAATAGTAATAATACATTTATGATTATTATGAGGAGTGATAGAGTTAATGCAAGTAAGCACTTAGAACATCTGGTGTATAGTAATTGTGTCATAAATGTTAGTTATTGTTATTACTATTATAATTAGTCACAAGGAAATTGCCTATAAAATTTCTGTAAGTAGAATTACTTAAAACTCACTTCTGTATTTTTTTGAAATAAGAGCATTAAACACATGGAATATTGGTCATTGTCTACTCCTTCTGATTCGAGAAATGACATGTCTATTTTACCATGCTATCCTCAATGTCACAGGTTAATTTGAATCCCTCAAAGAACTTAGCTCATACCCTTTTGTGGCATTTACCCTTTTGTGGCATTTACCCTTTTGTGGCATTTACCATGATGTCTCATCATGATCTTCACACATAACTATTCCCCCAAGGACAATGTTCATTTCTTAAAGACAAGGGCGATATTCTTAGTTTTACCTTCAGGATTGAAAAGAAGGCTGAGCAAATAGTGGTTGTTCATAATATGAGGTATATCTGGAAAAAGTCCAGCCATTATTAATATAATGGGAACAGTTTGTATGGCATCGATGTAACCTGGCAGCCAAGGAGAGTGGACTAGAATGCCCATGCATGAACAATGAAGACTTCACTGTACCAGATGCCACTGTACCAGAGCTTGTGTACTGCATGGCAGTATATATTCTAAATGACTGAGTGAGTAGAGCAACAACTCTGCATCAAATTTTGCATTAAACTTAAACATTCCTCCACAAAAACTATCTGGATGATTCAGAAGGCTTTTAGGTACCATGCAATGAGTACAACTCAAATAAGATGTGGCACAAACATTTCCAAGATGGTTGAGAATCTGTTGAAAGTGATCCACATTCTGGAAGACCTACAACAAGCAGAGCACCTGAGAATGTTGCAAGTGTACAGGCTGCAATGAACAAGGACTGGTGATGGACAGTGTGAGAGCTAGAAGCTGATCTGGGAATTTCAAAAACTACTGCGTTGGCAATTGTGATTCAGGATCTTGGCATGAAATATGTTATGGCAAAATTTGTTCCATGGTTTCTGCTACTAGAGCAGAAGGAACACCTTCACATGCCGCTGCTAATGACTTGACTCAAATCACTACCAATGAACCAGATTTCCTCAAGAAAGTCAAAACTGGAGATGCTCATTGGTCTATTGCTATGATCTGGAAATGAAGACCCAGTCATCCCAATGAACATTGCCTAGTTTTCCATGACTGAAGAAGGCACAGCAAAGTTGCAGCAAGATCAAGACAATATTAACTGTGTTTTTGGATTGAGAAGGCGTTGTTCATCATGAGTACACCCCTCAAGGTCAAACAATTTATAAAGAGTACTACCTTAATGTTCTTCAGGGGTTGAGAGCTGCAATATGATGAAAATGGCTGCGGCTATAGGCAACTGGTGATCGGCAGCTTCATCAAAACAATGTGCCCACTGGTGCATCACATCTGATGCAGAGTTTTTAGCAAAACATCAAATCACCCAGTTGACTCAGCCCCCAACACCCCAGATTTGGCGCTCTGCAACTGCTGGCTTTTCCTAAAACTAAACTTACCTTTGAAAGAAAAGAGATTTCAGATCATTGATAAGGTTCAAGAAAATACTACAGAAAAACTGATGGTGACTGGGAGAACTGTGTGAGGTCCCAACATGCCTACTCTGAAGGGGACTGAGGAGTCATTGTCCTATGTAAAGTCTTTTTGTATTTTGTATCTTCTTCAATAAGTGTCTCTATTTTTCATTACATGACTGGATACCTTCTGTACAGGTATCATATATTAGCTGAACAATAGACGACTGTCCCTAAGTAAAGTGAGCTTTAGTATTGTACTTACCTGGACTTTCATTTATCCTGCCTCCTTTACTACACTGGATACTGGTTTTTAGTGCTGTGGGTTAATAGGTGTTAAGGTTTTAAAATTTGTTTTAATATCATAACAAACTTTGAGATAAAAAGGATGATTAAATGGATATATTATGTAGCTTTCTCAAAGTATACAAACATTTTAATTTTATGTCCTTCAAAACAGTCTTGAAATTCAGGCTTAATATAGGAACAAATAGTTAAATATGACCTTCACTTCTCTATATCTGTATGTGAAGAAGTACTGTTGCTTCTAAACATTCCACTGATTTTCAAATCATATGACGTACATTGAC
>PVIW01005553.1:0-67500 GCA_004026585.1 Noctilio leporinus | reverse complement strand
AATCATAAATTTACAGGCCCTCACTGAAAATAGAAGGGGGGGGGGCACAGCATAATGCCCCATTTGTTCTTTTCATGTTTTACACTCTTCAGTGAGTAGTACAGCAGACAAATGTCTTAGTCTCAGAAATATCCTTTAGTATGGCCTTCTCTACATCCCTCAGCAGTTCTCAAGATTACGCTGCAAGAGACATCAAAATGATTCTAGCAAATTTCTAATAGAGATCAAAATGATTCTACCAAAAGTAAACTGTAATACATTAAAAAATCCTAAGAGCAGAGAAAGAAAACATTACTCTTAAGCCTAGAAAACTGATTTACAGTATGCATTTATGTATAGAATTAGATGACATTCTTATTTCTAATAAAATTGAACCAACTGCTTGTGGTCTTATAGTTCTCTTATCACATTTATTGCTGGTGGTGTGATCAGAGAAAACTCAAAAGTCCAAAGAAAAATGTCTGTAAAGCCCACATGTTGTCTTGAGAAAATCTAAAAAGAAAAGGAAAATACAAGAATGTGTGGATGTGTGGTAGTTAGTACAGTCAAAACTGGCTGGCTGGCTTTGTTGGTGACATGGGTCATGATCTTGGGTGACATATTACTCACCTGACCTGTCCCAAGATTTTTATCCAATGTTATATAAAATGACTACTGCCTTAGAATAAATATTTTGCAATTCATTGCATAACTAGTTCTTGCAAGGCTTATATAAACCTAGATGAAAAATATCACCTGAAGTCAACTCTTATTTACTTGATAATACAAGAAGGATATTATGTTAACTGTTACTATACTACATTGTTTTTTCTATTTTCAAAGAAATAGAGTACACTAATAGAGGATTCTATGAATTTTTAACAGTATTATTGTTAGATACACTAGTACTTAATATATCATTAAAGAAATAATGCTGCTGGTTAATCATGTCAATTGTAACACACTTCTTGTAAAAGATGTTAGAATCTAAAAAAAAAAAAAAAAATGTACCCCTTAACTTCACTAATATAAGGTAGCATAAACATAACATAAAATTTTTAATGATTTAAAAGGCATTTAAGTCTCCTGGAATGCATTAAAGTCACCATAATCACCAAAATATATTATTGCAAAAGAGTTTAAAAAATCACCATTTTTGTATATTTTATGAGTTATACCTTACCAATAAAAACAAAATTTGATAGAACCATCAGTACTGTTTATAGTCTTAAATTATATTTTCCTTTATTGTCATTGAACAACTTTACAAATATACATGAATATACATGCACACACATATTACCTATATGTATATAATAAAATATGTTAGAATATACACAAATATGATTTTCATAAATTTTAATGCAATGAGTTGGTCAGATTTTCATAAATCTCTACTGATAAAATATAGAAATAGGACTAGTAAGTAATTGGCGTACAAAGCAAGGAGGAGATAAAACTGAAAAAAATAATTTGTATTGAAATTAATATGCTTGTTTTGCCTCTTTATAAGATTTATTTCCTTTGGTATATCCCCCCTCAAAAAATAGTAACCTGAGATAGGGTTACTATTAATATCAAATACAATTATAATTATTTATATCAATATTCTATTTCTAGTCATACCAATGACGAAAGAAAGCACTTTAAGGTATGAAGAGGAGTACATTATTTTTGAATCAATCATATGGAGTTTTGCCTCAAAAATTGAGCATTAAAAGACCAGGGATTCAGGAAACATTGACAGACACAATCACATAGTTATTAGCTGAACCTTTCCCTAATCTTTTAAGGGCTAAAGAAAATGCATATATAGAAACAAATGTTATTAAGGAAAATAGCTAAGATACTTGGGACTTTAAAGCATTTGTACGTCAATATTTGGAGAGCATTTCTCATCACTTAAAGCTACCAAAGAGTTGTTTTTTTTTTTTTTTTCCCTAGATGTAAATTTTTTAATATATCAGAACATTGAAAATTGAAAGAATAATTAACAGAATTGAGCTGGTTGGTTTTCAGTTTCTGAATGTTTAATTGAAACACCAGTGTTATCACATGTTTTAATTTTTTTTAAAAAAGGGAGTGATGATTAAAACAAAAACAACACAAAGCATAAGACATGAAAGCTCTGGATGCATTCAGAGAACTGGTCCAAACTGAGAAATCAGTAGGCATTGCCCTTATTTACTTTGCACTTTCACTTTTTCTTTGAGTGTCTTCCCTGTTTTTCTGCTCTCTTTTCCCTCCCCTTCACTATTCTGGCTTATTACCATATCCACATTGCTTGATAATACTTCCTCTTTCTGACTCTTTAAATCATGCTGTGTAGCCTAAATATTGTATTTTCAAAGCCTTTTAAAAATAACTAAAGTCTACCAGGAAATATTTAGGGATTATGTATTGGTGCGAATCAATGTTTAAAATATTACTCTTACAACAGTTTAACATTTTGACAGAGGATCTGTTAAGACTAAGTGCTTTACCTTGAAAAAGAAACAATCTATCCTTTCAGAAATGGGGACAATCTGTGGGCTTGGATAAGTTTGTCCTTAAGTTCATTTTGTCATGTTTTTCAACCTGTAGATATGGTTTCTTTTTTTCTTATTTCTACCATATACTCTACTCTAGTGATTCCAGTTGATCTGCTGGACATTTTTGTTGGTTATCTTGATCGCCATAAAGGCATTTCAGGTTTAATACAGTCCCAAATAAACTCATTCTCTTGCTCCCCAAACCTTTTATTCCTTTTGTGGAAGGTTGATTTCTTGGTTAATAACACCCTTGCCTGTTCTGTCTGGTCTGCTGGACCTGTTTGGATTTCCCTCTAACCTCTTCCTCTCCTCCAGCCTCACCCAATTTCAACTAAGTAGATACAAGTTGTGTAGATCGACCTCAGAATTATCTTTTGAATTTGACTCCTTCAATCTGCTCTTACTGGTATTGACTCGGTTTAAGCAGGTAATTTTTCTTTGTAGATTATTACAATGGACTCTGAAATTTTGCCTGTAACAAGATCTTTTTCCTTACTATGATGTGCTTATACTATAATTTGTCACAATAAATACTTTTTAGAAACGCCAGTTGTATATTGAAAAATTAAGTTTCTCGATTTTATTATGAAGTCTATACACTAAAGCATTTTGTTAAAAATAAAATCAACCTTTAACAGCTGGGCTTAAATTTTCTTTTCAGCTTACAGTTTTGCAAATAACCCACACATCCCTTATTCCAACTTTGCAGAATGTTTGCCATTTACTTTCTTTCTGCCCTGTTTTTGTAGTTTACTTATTTGCCTAGAATGCATCACACTTACTGACAATTTCTTATGTTTTTAAGATTTATTTATGATGTCACTTCCTCTGCCAAGGTTTTTCAGGCTGCTCCAGGAAGTTGACATCTTAATTAAGATATTAATCCTATTGTATTTGGCATGGGAGTACATTCTATCACAACCAAGTAACCCCAAACCCCTTCCCTGGTATAGACACTAGGCTTTCCCTTTTATAACATAATGACACTTTTTTTGTACCAAAGTTGTACTGTATGTTTGGAAGTTCTGAAAGTCCTGAATCATTGAAACATTAAGTGTATTCACACAAAATAGTTTGATTGGGGCTCAGTTCACTCAAATTTAGATAATGATGGGGAGCATTATGTGGAGAAATGATGATATAAAGGCAATTGCTGATGGGAACCTTTACCTACAACTATGAGAAACATGGCTAAGATCTTGAATTGTGATTATGGTCATTGTATTGATGGAGCAAAGACAAATATGAATTATGGTAATCAGAGCTCGGAGATCAATGTGATGTGAGGTAAAGGAAAAGAACAAAGTCTAGAATGATTCCTAGGTTTCTGCTTTTGTTCAATAGAGATTCCCAATATGAAAACAATATGTGTAGGAGGATGAACAAGTTGACCATCTGGATTTAACTGCTTTCAGTATATCAAGGTCTAAAATTTCTTTAGATAATTAGCTACATTAGACCAAAAATTTTATCTTAAAGACTAGATCAGATGTGTGTGTGTGTTTGCATGTGTGTGTGAGGTCAGATAGTACTTCCATCTTTGAGGAGCTTACTTCCTTGTTTTTTCAACCTTGTCTTTGTAACATGAAAGCAGCCACAGTCAATAGAAACAGGCATGGTGGTGTTTCACTACATTTTCATTTACAAAACCAAGTGACAAGCAATCTATGACAAATCCAGCCTGCAGGCCAGAGTTTGCTGACTCCTGGTCTAGATAATTGAGGTCCTTAGTGTGTAGGAGAATTAAGTCATTGGAGTGGATGAAATTACTCAAGGAACGTATATAGAGGGAGAAGATTAGTTTGTCATTGGGTCAGAAAAAGTAGACTCTATGAACAAACTAAGATAAAATGGTCGAGATGCCCAAAATGTTGGAAAACAAGAAAGTGGAGTGCTATGGAAATAAAGTAATGGGATATTCAAGATTAACTATGTTAACTGTAGTAAAGCGATTTAGCAAGTATAAATAAAGGAAAATTGCAAAAAAAGATAACTGACTCACTTTTACAAAAAGAAATCAGTAGTGACTTTAGAATGAAAAGTTTCAATAGAATGTATTCATTTTGCAGAAGGATGTGTAATGAAATTATAAAAGGGAAACCAACAAAATCCATTACACTTTCAAGAAATTGACTCAGCCCTGGCTGGTGGCTCAATGGATAAGGCCTGCGGGCCTAAAGGTTGTTGGTTCGATTCCACAGTCATAGCACATAACCAGGTTGCAAGCCAAGACTCCAGCCAGGTCCGTAGCTAGCTGGAGGCAAGTGAAAGGCAACCATACATTGATGTCTCTCTCCCTCTCTGCCTCTCTCTCTTTCCTTCTCTCTAAAAATAATAAATAAAATAATTAAAAAAAAAAGGAAACAATTTCAATAAAGATTGACAATCTCATTCAAGAAATGAAGTTTTTGTCCCGGTTTTGCATTTGACCATCCAGGGTATTAGGTATATATTAGTGAATGCACATTGTTGCTACTATTGAAGTCTTTAATTAACATATGTGTTATCTGGTATGCTGAATGTTTTGGAATTTTAAAGGTACAGGTTAAGAATGACATGTTAAAGTCTTTCACTGATAGTCTTCATTCCTCTTTCTTGATTGCTCAGAGTCTGTCAGCTTTTCTTTTTAGCACACCTGATATTTTTTTAAAAATCTCTTTTCTTCCATAGTTGACACAACTCCTTGTTCCTGTGACAATCTGATTGATCTGTTTCTATCCTCATATTTGTTTGAATTGTGTTAAGGACAATTCTTCTAGGATCCATATCTAGAATGCTTGTGTCTTAAATTTTGGTACTTGGTAAAAGTGCTGTACTTACCTAAGTATTAGGCCATAATCAATACAAATCAATACAAATGTGAACTTTTATGTATAATAATTTCAGCAATGTATTATTAGGATTCAGTGAAAAATGCTTCAAAATGTCGAGGTAATCAGAAATAATGGCTATATATACATATATATATATATATACATATATACATATATATATATATTTATATATTTTGAGATTTTATTTATTATTTCCAGAGAGAGGGGAAGGGAGAGAGGCAGAGAGGGAGAGAGACATCAATGTATGGTTGCCTTTCACCTGCCTCCAGCCACAGACCTGGATGGAGACCTGGCTTTGCAACCTGGTTATGTGCCCTGGCTGGGAATTGAACCAGCGACCTTTGTGTTCACAGACCAGCTCCTTATCCACTGTGCCACCAGCCAGGGCCTGGTTATATATTTAATAGTCAAAATATGATTATTCTACCATCTCACCATCCTGCCTTATCAAAATATGCATTAAAGTTCAAAGAAATTTTTCTTGAAGATGATACTGTTGTACCAACAAATATGATGTGCCCATTGCATGGAAAAATAATGTATATTATCTTTGAATTATTTATTGTCAGTGAAGGTACAAAATTATAGTGAAGATTTACTGAGCCCTTAACTTGGTGCCAAGCCCATTCTAAGTACTCAATAGATGTTAATTTCCTTAATCCTCAAATCTAAAAGGTAGTTACCATTATTACCTTCATTATGCAAATGAAGAAACTGTGGTCCATAGAGATATATCATTGGTTCCAGGTTACATGGCTAGTAAGTAGTGGAATCAGGATTTGAATTCAAGAAAGCTCTGGAACCTTAGTTTTTCACAGCCAAGATGATATTATTAAATGTTAATCTGTCAATAATATGAGTTAATTCCCACTGATACATTAGTGATTTATTTGCTAAAAAGATTCAAAAGCTAATCTTTGATATCTTTTCCAATAGCATAATATTTCTTATAGTAATAAAGATCGGGGCTGTTCATTTCTATTTTTCCGTAGTCTCTAAAACACTGTTGCTAAAGGCCTAGTCACTACTTTTTACCATGTTGTTAAAGTAGCAAGAGGATTTCAAGGTTTTTCAATTATACTTGAATCAAAATTCTTGTGACAAAGTACACATAATGCTCCAGGGCATTGTAACCCCAGTGGGAACTTTCCCATTTCCCAAACTTCAGAATGAATAGATTCCATTTGTGAATTACAGAGAACCTGTGAAAAAAGTGACTTCACCATAGTTCTTGCCTCTCTACTCTTTTCCTCCACATCCCACTTCAGTTCTTTCTTTTTTCCATAAAATATGTTTTTAGTTTAGCCCAGAGGACTGTGAGGAAGTGTAAAGGAGCCGCCAGCTAGCAGAGGTAAAGAAACAGCAAGAAGGGACCAACTATCAAGGTGATCCCGATGAGACCTCCGTCACAGGGCGCAAGGGTAGGGGATGCTCCCTGAGGTCCAGAAAAGTGCATCTGCTAGTCTTTCTCTTGTTGTCTGTTGTTTCTAGAAGTGAATAAAAAAAAAACACTAATGACATTTCATGTCTCTCCCAAGCTTCTCTCCCTCATCCATGACTATACACACATATGTTTACTACAATATGTTCCATTGAGATTTCCTCTAGATTGCAGTCTCCAAGCTGCAATTAATTATTAATTCACTTGGAAAATTTTGTTTTATGAGAGCATTGTTAGAGACTACAGCAGTTCTTTGAATGACATTGTTTTGTTCCATGTCATTTCATGATAATGTTGGTGACAACAAAAAGATGGATTCCCATCGGGACTGCTGACGTGTAGACTCAGCAAATGTTCCCCATATCTATGTGGTTTTCTCTGGGACTCCAGTTTCACCCCATGTCCCAGAAATGTGCATGTTGGGTGAGCTGGTGCGTTGAATTGTCCCAGTCTGAGTGAACGGATGTGACCTGTCCTGTGATGGAGACCTCAGTTCCAGGCTGGTTCCACTTATGCCTTGAGCTGCCAAGGTAGGTTTGGGCCACCTTTGAGCCTAAACTGGAATAAGCAGGTGACAAAAAAAAAAAAAAAAAGAAATATCTTTCTTATTTTTATTACTCTTTCTTAAATGTATGCATAGCTCACATTTATTTCAAGGCTTACTATCAGAGATGTTTTGGCTCTTTATTTAGAAGTTTGGTGATGTTTTTATTACCAGAATTGTTCTGTTGGAACTTAACTGTTGTTTGTACCAATTGGCTTATGCTTAAGTTGGTTTTGTTACATATTGTCATGCTGAAAGTCACAGTTTCCAAGAACCTAACTGTGACCCTATGTGAGGTGTTACTATACATCTAATAAACTGCTCATATGTTGGCATCCTTGTGTAAATACTCTAGTCATTTGGAATATGGCATTTCCAGAACATTTTTGCTCTTGTCATTCAAGGAAGTACCTGTTACATGAAACCAATTCCTATACTCATAATTTATATAAAGAAATGTAATTAGCAGAAAATAACTATATAACATGTACTTAGCAATAAGCAAGTAAGCAGTCAATGATATTGATTCCTGGGGACATGATGTTCCTGATAATAGAAAAGATAATCCTCATTAACTGTGGTCTGAGACATGTTTGTTATGTCCTGGTTTAGACATGCATCTCCTGAATTTCCTGTCACTTTACTGAAAAAGTGACACTGTCTCAGGAGGTGCATAGCCAACCTGGATGCATGGTCTGGTACATATGCTTACTCACTTCAATGGCCTCTGCTGGCATAAAGTATATACTCACTATTTAAAAAGTAGAGAAAACTTACTTGTAGACCCAGTAATATTAGTAAAGTTACTTTCTTGTTCTTAACATCTTCCTATCTGTTTTGTACCTACTAATTTGTGCTTAATCCCTGCACCTTTAAGAACAGTGTAGAAAATGGAGTAGCCAAATAACTCATATGCATGAGCGGGGGATTGCTGGAGGGAATGGGAGTATAGGGGGAAGGGGAGTAAAGAAGAAAAATTGGGACAACTGTAATAGCATAATCAATAAAATATATTTAAAAAAAGATTATGTTCTTATAAATGTCTTTATATACTAAGAAAATAAAATTATGTTCTGGGCATCATTGTCTCAAAGAGAAAGACCTAATAAGTTAGCTGCATTCATGCATTACTTCAAGAAGTGAAAAACAGATTTATAGTCCTTATGTTAACATATAAGCTTATAATGTAGCTAAATATTGCAGGACACTGATGGAAAAGAGCAAAGTGGCCTGTTTGAAGAGTTGGACAAGAAGAATCAAAGAATTGATTGGTGAATAAAAGATCAACAAAAAGATGGAAGAGTTGTTGAAGAGGTAGATGGCTATCTCCAATTTTTTGTCCATGTCCATGGGTCAAGTATAAGTACTTGTTCCTTGACAAGACCTTTCCCCTCTTTTACCTCATTATCCCCCCTTTCCCTCCCCTCATGTCTCTGTCAGTTTGTTCTATATTTCCATGCCTCTGATTCTGTTCTGCTTGTTTTTTGTTTTATTCATTAGCTTCCACTTATAGATGAGATCATATGGTATTTGTCTTTCATCATCTGGCTTGTTTCACTTAGCATAATAGTCTCTAGTTCCATCCATGCTGTTGCAAAAGACAGAAATTCCTTCTTTCTTTCTGTTGCATAGTATTCCATTGTGTAAATGTATCCGTTTTTTTGATCCACTCATTTACTAATGGGCACTTAGGCTATTCCTAGCACTTGGCTATTGTAAATAATGCTGTTATGAACATAGAGGTGCACAGATTCTTTTGAATTGGTGTTTCAGGATGCTTGGGATATAATCTCAGCAGTGGGATGGCTGGGTGAAAAGGCAGTTCCATTTTTACTTTTTTGAAGAAATTCCATACTGCTGTTCATAGTGGCTAAACCAGTCTGCATTCCCACCAAGAGTGCACTAGAATTCCCTTTTCTCTGTATCCTCTCCAGCACTTGTTTGTTGATTTGTTAAAGATGGCCATTCTGACTGGTGTGAGGTAATATATCATTGTGGTTTTAATTTGCATCTCTCTAATGGCTAATGATGTTGTGCATCCTTTAATATGCCTATGGGCCCTCTGTATGTCCACCTTTGTGAAATTTCTGTTTAGGTCCTCTGCCCATTTCTTAATTGGATTGTTTGTCTTCCTGGTGTGGAGTTGATATTTTGATGGCTGAAATGACAGGTTATACCAGAATATTGAAATTTAATAATGCAATCACTAGCTGCAGCACATTGGGGCAGAAAACTAGAAAATACCAAAGATTACTTGAGGTTTCAGGTTTTAAGGACACATATGAGAATGTAGTATTTGATAATCCCAAACCTAGAGGAGACTTAAGGCTATAGGCTAGTGTGCATCTGACGATCTGACTTCCAATCGAAGAAAGCTTTAAATAACGGTAAATTGTCCCATGTGATAATAATTTTTAAAGATTTTATTTATTATTTTAAGAGAGAGGAGGAGGGAGAGAGGCAGAGAAGGAGAGAGACATCAATGTATGGTTGCCTTTCACCTGCCTCCAGCTAAGGACCTGGCTGGAGACCTGGATTGCAGCCTGGTTATGTGCCCTGGTTAGGAATCAAACCTGCGACCTTTGCATTTGCAGACTGGAGCCTTATCCACTGTGCCACCAGCCAGGGTCCCATGTGATAATAATTTAAAAATTAATTTCCCTAGAACAAAATAGAAAGGTGAGGGAAGGAGAGCAAAAGATAGCACGGGAGCAGGAGCACATGGTTAATTGACATTCATATTCTGAGCAAACTTGTAAATAGTCCTATTCTCACAGGAATTAAATCCATTGCACTGAGGGTAACTTTAGAATTCAAAGGTGCCACAGTTCCTTGCTCTCTGTTGATGGAACTGAACGGCATTAACCTTTTCATTCGCACTAACAAAGACAAGTGAAGACAAGATGTGCTATGACTCTTGTACATCTATGTTTTGTTTTCTTGCCTGGGGTCCTCTACAATTATTCCACACCTCAGACCTAATTTCTTTACAAGTTTACCTACATTGCTTTTGCACTATATCTACAGCACCACAATCTTACTTTTCTTTCTTTCTTTCTTTCTTTCTTTCTTTCTTTCTTTCTTTCTTTCTTTCTTTCTTTCTTTCTTTCTTTCTTTCCCCAAGGAAGGATTGATATGGACACATAAGACATAGTTATTAGTGATATAATATTGAGTAAATCTTTGCAGCTTTTGCAAATATCCCATTCAGTCTTAAAAATAACACTCTATTGCCTTCAATTAGAAAGTCTATTGTTCTTGTAGTAGTAAATTATGTGAGAACAAAAAAGGAAAGAACATCAAATTTAAATCCAGTACTTGATAAAGTTTTTAACAATAGAAATATTATTAATTAAATGCTTATATTATATTTTCATTTATTTTTAAATTAAAATATATGTCTATATGTACACAAAATACATAAAATGGCGAACAACAATTTAGAACCAGAAATAAGCTATTTTAGATATAGAAATATATGCCAGTATTTTTGCAGCTCACAAATAATTTGATCACTGCAAAGAGGTAGAAAACTTTATTTTAAGGCAGTCTGTAGAATGAAATTCTCTTGACTACAATGAGAAAAAATTAAAGTACAGGAGGAGAAATTTCATTTGCATTCAGTTTTGTTTTTCTTTAACTATAAGGAAGCTTGATAGCAGCCAAAAATATGCTCTAAAAAATGGAATACAGGCCAGATAAAAATTAATGTTAATGAACATGCAAACCCTAGTAGGGAGAGTTGAACTATCATGTTCAGTTGTCAACTCTAGTGCACACAGAGAGAGACAGCTGATGTAATAAGAAATCTGATAGCTCTTTTATATATGGTAGATTTGTGAAAACAGGGAGTGTTTATCCAGAAGAAGAAAGGGTATAGCAGAGGCCATGTAAGGTATCTTCAAATATTTAAAGAATAGCCATGTACAGAGGGGGTAGATAGATAAAGATCAATGAGTTCCATATGGGCTTAATTAATGGAAGAACTAATTAAGAATAGATAGAATTGACATAGGTTGTAGCCCCAAGAAATAGAAAATTAAAACAAAATATGGATGATTATTAGAGGTATTGTTGTAGTGATTTTCTGCATGAATGTTGTAATAGATGTGACCTGTAGGGTCACTTCTATCTCTCAATCTTATGAGTTGCTTTTGTTGACTATCATTCTAGTCATGAGAATTCTTTTAAAGTGTAGAAATTTTCCAAGCCATAGATGCAGAACACTAGTTCTGGTGGATGTTAATAGATACTTTGTGAATCAAAAAGACCCTGGTCAAATAAGTCTTCAGAACACTATTTACCATGCCCTCTAACTGGAGAAATAAAGTGCACATTTGCATTTTATTTTGCACATTTGCAAAAGTTCAGAGCAGTCTTGCATTAAAAATCCTTTTTAACTTGGTATAACACAATACTTTCTAAATTTAATTGAATATAAAGCACTTTAATGACACATTTACTTGCAACCTAAAGGAATAAGGTTTCTTGGAATATAAGTTTTGGAAACAGTGATTAATATACAAAAAAGGCCTTGGCTGGTGACACAGTGGATAAGGCATCAACCTGCGAACTCAAAGGTCAAAGGTTTGATTCCTAGCTAGGGCACATAACCAGGTTGCAAGCCAGGTCTCCAGCCAGATCCAGGTCTCCAGCCAGATCCGTAGCTGGAGGCAGGTGAAAAGCAACCATACATTGATGTCTTTCTTCCTCTCTGCCTCCTTCCCTTCCCCTCTCTCTAAAAATAATAAATAAAATCTTTACAATATAAATACAATACAAGATAAAAACCATTAAATGGATGCTTAATGCATATTGAACACATTTACAAATGTTTAATATAAAATAAAAACACCCTTACATCTAGAGAAAATACTTTTTTCACCATAATGTTAAAAAAGTTATTAAAAATTTCCCCAACCCTGGCCTTTTAATACAACAATATATTTCAGGTATTTTGTATATATTTAAAAATATTGTCCTTTATTCTCATAATGCCATATCCAACTAATCCAACATATCCTAATTTGGAGAATTGCTACTTTTATTCTGTCTGTTGATGTTTATCTCTACAAATTAATTTTATTAAATTTGTAAAAATTACTCATCTTTATACTTGTATCACTTTCACTTCATTGTAAATTCATCTTTAAGAAAGACTAAAGATAAAATGTGTAAATTTTCAAATCATTACATCATCATTGTTGTAAAGATGAAAATGGTGACACTATTGACACTGAACTGTTGTCTGGGAGACAGTGCCCCCATGTGATAGCTCAAAATCCCTCTCATTAAAAATGCTAAACATTCAATTTGGTGCACAAAAAGTGGTTTAGAGCTGCCAATGCACAATGTAGGGTTTTTAAATATATTAAATTTTACTAGTATATAATTAGAATTACATTTTATTGATTTAATTGTGAACATATAAATTCAAAGATGAACACATCAGTCTCAAATAATGTAGATTAAACATTATTTTCTCTTCCTTAATAATTTTATTCCTTCTATCTCTAGTCTCCCCTTCCTTGGGTCAGTTAACAGAGCTTACACAAATGTGCTCAGGCCATTTCGTCCTTAAACAAACAAACAAACAAATGAATAAATAGTTCTTCCATAATGCTACTCCAGTAATGCTTTAGATACTCATTCTCATCATTTGTGAACTCCAAGGAAAATTTCTAACCCTTATCATCCTTTGAACAATAAAATTATTTTCTTTATTAGAACCATTGCATTTTCTATGTACTATAATTCAAGAGCATGTGTTGAATTTTAATTATTTTTATCCACTTGCCTGCTCTATTATGAGGACATAAAGTTTACTCAGAAAAGGATAATGTTTTATTTTTCTCATGTGTTTCCAATTTCTAGGACAGAGTAATGATTATTGAATGAATGAATATATGAAAAGAGCCATGTTTTCAGTGAATCCCCAGTGCCTAGCTTAGTCCCTGATACATTATTGGGTGTTGTATATTTTAATTAGGTTATTCAAGGTCAGGTTTCATCTGTGATTCATTTGTATATACAAATACTATCATCCCTATTATTTTGTTGTATGTTTCATATACATTCAATACATTTTTGAATAAAAGAATAAAAAATAATAGTATGATCTTCATCTGCTGCTTCCACTCTCATTATCTTCTGATATTGAAACTTTGGAAACTTGGTTCTCTTTACAACCTATTACAAAACATTTCCTTTTAAAGTCACAATAATCTTTTAAGTTCTCAAAATTGTTGCTATGCAGCATATAATAATGATTAGTAAACCATTCTTCTTTCAACTAACTGTCAGTGGCTTTCATGAAAACATTCCCTCTGGCTCTGTGAACTTTCTGATCACACTTTTCTCCTTTGTAGCTGGTTGTCCTTATTCTTTTGGGTTTGTGTTGCTTTCTACACATCTTTGGAAATTTTATGAAATTCTAGATTCATAATTCTCTTTTTACTACCCTCACATGCCAGTCCCATAGCACCTGCTTACATTTGTTTATGGTACAGTGTAAACTCTTAACTCAAAATGTTCAAAAGAAAAATGTCTAATATTTTTTCAGTGTACCCTTTTGTTAAGTGTCTTTGATAATACAATTGGTAAAAGCATCCTTAAATCACCATGGTTATTAAGGCATTTGATTCATTAACCTAACCAACATTTCTTGAATGCCTTCTATGTTCTAGCCACTGTTGTAGGCACTGTTCCTAGAAATTGAATAGTAAATAAGCCCTGGTCTTCATGAAACTTATATGCAAATGGGGAAGGCATGCAAAGGACATTTAAGGAAATAGACACAATAAATGAGAAGTGCAATGAAGAAAATTAAGCATGATAAGAGGAATAAGAAGTGATCATGGAGATGGTCAATTTTGGGGGTATAATCAGTGAAGATCTCTTGGATAAAGTGATATATTAGCAGATATTTTAATGTATAAGGGAGGAAAACATGTGGAGATACGGTCATCTAGGAAAACTTGTCTAGACAGAGGGAAGGGCAAGTACAAAGACCTTCCCCCAAATAAAACAGAAAACAACCCCCCCCCCCGCCTACACACACACATTTGTGACATAGTCAAAATTAGCAAGGAGACAGAGTGAAAAGAGAAGTAAAAAATGAGATTTCAGATGTACAAGGGAAAAAGGTATGTGGGTCTTTGTAGGCCATTGTGAGGACTTTGTATTTTATTCTAATTGAGATGGGAGGACATCACAGGTTTCTTTTTTTGTTTGTTTGTATTGTTTTTGTTTTGGTATGTTTGCTTGCTTCTCCCACCTAACTGAAAGCAGTGAACATTTAATGACATAATTTTTGGCACCATGAGGCATATTGTGGCCACAAACCTTTCCATGACTATTATACCTATTCATAAGGACTTTCAGGAGCTTTGAGGAGAGTTTTGATATGATAAGTCTAATTTCTGGGTTGAGAGTAAATAGTAGGAAGATTTTGTGTTGTTTAACAGCTACTGTGATAATCCAGGAAGGATATGATAGTGGTTTGAATGAGGGAAGTGGTGGTGGAATGACTATCATTTGAATTTTAATTGAATACAGAGCCAAAATGATTGATCAAATCTAATACACAGTATGAAAGAAAGAGTCAAGTCAAAACTGACTCATTTTAGCCTTCAACAACTACAAAATATAGTTAACATTGACTGACAATAACCACAGACAGAGCAGGCTTGGTGGCAGTCATGTGCAGCATAAGATGACTAGTGGACATTCATGAAACTCAGTTGGATACCTGAGTTCATAGTTCAGTTCAGCACAAGCTTAAGTAGTTGGGAGATGATTTTTAAAATATGAAGCTGATTGATATCACCTTTCTTTTCTATCACATTAACCCTGCTTCTATACAATCTCTTCTTTCATTTAGTTTTTTATTTCAGCTGCCAGTTTCCTAGTCTAAGACCTTGTGATCTCTTCTGAACAATTCAAAAAATTATGAGCTATTCTTTCTCCACTGGTATCTTTTCATCTCCAATCTGTCTTATCTATCTTATATTTCATTGTTAGATTAATTTTACTAAAGCATAGTTATTATGTCTCTCTTGCACAAAATCTTCACTGGCTCTTATATTCAAAATAATACCCAACCATCTTATTCTTCTATAATTTATAACATGCTGTATTATTTCCTACTTTCTTCTACATGCTATATGCTTTATCCAAGGTAATTTATTCATTGTTTTGTGATATGAGCTGAAGCATATGTCCTCAAGTAACTTATTTCCACAATACAAATTCTATAGGCAAAAAAAACTTTTCCTTAAACATTCTCTAAGTAAATCTTTCCCCATTCAACCCTGAAAGAAATTTCTCCTTCTAAACCTTTCACAGTACATTGTATTTTGGTAATATAAATTTTCCACTTCGTGTTATTCTTATTTATGCAAGTGTGTATTTGTTTACCTGTGTTTTATCTATTCTTATATATAGTATATTCTTTTATCTATTAGTACTTTATATTCATTTATAATGGCACTAATTTGTCAAATAAACCTCAAAGATTCCTGTACTATATCTGTATATAATAGAAATTCCATAAATATTTGCTAATAAATGTTTCTCTGCTTTGAGTTGATTTGATTGTGAAAAACTTTCTAGAGAAAAAGAGCTCTCAAAGAAGGGTTCTTAGCAAAATAAAACAACATAAAATAGTGGGGAAAAGATGAACCAGGCACTTTCAGTGGAAGGAATTGCTCAGGTATGTATTTCCTTGAATGCATACATAATCTGTGGACAGTCTTAGATAGACGTTTAAATTGTATAGAGACACAAGTCAACAAACTGAGTAATGTGATTAGTAGCACAGGTTTGAGATGCTGGAAGAGTCAAAATAGCTGAATTTCATAAGGATAATATGGGTTCCTTGTAAGTGCTGAACAGGGTTATGACCTGATGAAAAGTAGAAATTGAGGTAAATTATTTTTAATTTGAACATCTTTTAATATTATGTTGATTATGATTATCACTCAAGACCTAAGAGGAAAATTTATTGACTTATTTTCTGCTTAAATTACTACCACCCACTATATTACTACTTGTTATAGGTAAATATAGACATATAATATATATTAATGTATATTAATTTAATATGTATTAATGCATAAAGACTCCAAACATTTTACTTTCCTGGATTACATTTCCCACTATTAAAGTACAATTATCAGCCAGAAGAAAGAGAACAGCTGGCTTGTAGAACAGACCATCTTGATAACACAAGAAGTGATAAAAAATTTATGGAAGCCAAATTTTTATAGGAGATATAGCCATAAAGAAAGACATTTGAGAAAAAAAGGGATATTTTGATGCTGGATTCCTTTTCCCAAAAGCACCTAGCTGATGAACAGCAGGCCTCTAAAAGACTCAAAGTACATTTTTAGGGATGTTGGAGACTATAAGAGCAACAAGCACTTGTCACTTAGCTTATTTCAACTTTTGAATTGAATCTAAGACTCCAAATACTTTTTAATACATATCATCTCCCTCCTTCATAAGATAGGGTCATAGGCAGGATTAAAGAGATAATGCTTTAAAAACAATTGAGCTCTTTGGCATAAAAAGGATAAATATAGATCAGTGCTTTTAGTTATGATAAACTATTTAAGACTGAACATAGAACTGGTTGTGCAATTTAACCCATTTTGAGGAAAAATGACTCAGTAGAACTTGATCCCTTTTTGGTGAAGTTTTACTTTAGTGTGACTATCTCAAAAGGAACATCTTGCATTTAATTTCCCTTTATCCTGAAACAGAATTTAGCCATCCACTAAAATAAATCATGCCCTATAGTATAACATGTTAGTTTGTACACTACAGCCTATTGAATAAGATTGGCCAGTCCTGAAAAATGTGGTCAGTCATCATTAGTTTTGTAAATAAAGTTTTATTGAAACACAAGCATATTCATCTGTTTACTTACATTCTCTAGCTGTTTTGCAACAAATTATTAATAGTTGAGTAGCTGTTGTAAAGGCTGTGTGGCCCAGAAAAAGCAAAATATTTTCAATTTGTGCTTTTACTGATCAAGTTCACAGACCCTTAGTTTAGAGCAGAGATCTTTCATCTTATACACGCGTATTAAGGTTTCATATGTTCCATCAATAACAATATGACTTTCTACAAATTTCTTATCATTTGTTAGAATTAGTTTTCTATTTATTCATTTATAATAGCACCTGCTTGATAAAATTTGGTAAGTTTTTAATTATAGGATGCTTGTAAAAATAGCACAGTGCCTAGCACTTAATAAGCTGAGATAAAATATTATTGTCATTGTTCTATAACACTGTAGAAGCTGGTTAAGGTCTGGCATCCTTATGCATACATTTAAAGTGCTGTTTTTTACATGCATTCATTTTTCCTAAGCTCATTATTTAATGATCCCAGTGTTCCTACAAGACTTTAGTGTTCATGTATGAACCTTGAGAGATGCCTTTCTCAACCAAGCAAAATGGTGGCAGAGTAGGTCTTTGTGACCAGTTAGTGATAATGAACTTTGCCCTACATAGGATGCAAGAAAACAATTCATATTTAGTGATATTGTCCAGAGACACCAAAAACATAAATAATATTGAAAGAAGAGAGAAAAAACATTATTTGGATATCATCTAAATGAAAAACTTATGTGTTTTAGAAGAATATCAAATAAATTAAAAAGACAATGCTCTAACTAGGAGAGAATATTTGCAAAACATATATGTAAGGGACATTTATCAAGAATATAAAAACAAGTCTTAAAATTTTATGAAGAAAGACAAAAGTCCCATTTAAAAAGTAGACACGGCATTATAAAGACTGCAAATAAGCTATAAAAATAATAAGCACATGAAAATGTATTAAACATTATTAGCCATGAGAGAAATGCAAATCAAAAGCTCATTGAGATACTACCCATACACACTAAGATGGCTATAATGAAAAGCTGGATGATAATAAATGATGACAAGCATGTAGAGAAATTGGAACATTATACAGTGCTGGTAGGAAAGTAAAATGGCTTAATCATCTTGCAAAACAGCCTGGCAGCTCCTCAGAAAATATCTAATTTCTGTATTACCCAATAATTCTATTTCTAACTGTATGTATAGTCAAAATAAATACTATATCCACATAAAAACTTGTCCACAGATGTTAATGGTAACATTATTTATAATAATTAAATATGGAAACACCCTATTATCCATCAATTGATGACTAAGTAAAATTGGTATATCCACACAATAAAATATTATACAGCATTAAAAAGGAAAGAAATACTGACATATGTTACAAAATCATCTAGGAGAGAAGAAGAATGTAACTTATAAAGGGCAACGATAAGATGGACAAGCCCTAGCTGGTGGCACAGTGGATAAGGCACTGGCCTCCGAACCCAAAGGTCACTGGTTCAATTCCCAGCCATGGAACATATCACCAGGTTGAAAGCCAGGTCTCCAGCCAGCTCTGTAGCTGGAGGCAAGTGAAAGGCAACCTTACATTGATATCTCTCTCCCTCTCTGCTTATTTCTCTTCCACTCTCTAAAAATAATAAATACAATCTTAAAAAGAAAAAAAATAAGATGGGGCAACTGACTTCTCAGTAGAAATAATGAATGTGGATATCTTTGGAATGTTATCTTCAAGGTGTTAAAATAACTATCAACCAAAAAATCTATACCCAATAAAAATATCTTTGAAAAAATAAAACCCATATTGACCTTTTAATTATTTCATAGTTTAGTAAATAAATATTTTAGAATAAATATTTAAATATAATTTAGTTGCATGCATGTGACTATAACTATAGAAGCCTTGAGAATAAAGGAATAAATAATGAAAGAGGTTTAAAAACAACTTCACAATAAAAGTGGCATGTAAGCACAATCTGACAAAAATAGGTATTTTTAAGGAGGCCAACAAAGATTGAGAAGATTGTGTGTGTATGAGAGAGACAGAGTGAGAGAGAGGAAAAAGTGAATATTTGCAAATTCATGAAAGTACAACATGTCTTTGTATATGGAGGTATATATTTATTAACTGAAATAAAATCACAAGGAGAAATTATCACAGATTAAAATTTAAAACAGTCAATAGTTAAACTCTGGAAGACTTCCTAATTATTTTAATTGCCAGGTGTGTGTATCTGTGTGTATAAGGTACATGTTAGCAACAACTATGAATTATTTTTGAAATAAATTTGTTTTCCATTCTTATTTTCAAATTCATATAGTTTTGAGGCACGTACACTTCGAAAATTCCTCCCGACTGGTAAAATTACAATTATAATATGATAATATCAAACTTTCATAATTAGTAAATTTGGATACATGTTATTTTTATTTTCATTAACATGGAACATTTACTGTACATTTGGTACAGCAGACCAAATGTTGGTGCCCTGTTCAAATTCCCTTTATCAGGCTAGATACCTCATCATCCAAATGCTGCTAGAAGTACTTAATTCTCTCTCTAGCCAATTATAGAAATAGGTGTTAGTCAAAAAGAGTCCCTTCACTTTTAGCTCTCCCCAAGTAATGATTGACTAATACAGATCTATCTCCTTTTTCCTCAAAGATGAATAACTCTATAGTGTGAGTTATGCTCCAGGGCACTTTGTCAATTAGGAAAAGTCTAGATGCTACCTAAGATTTGATCCTTATTTCCTTTTTAAATAAAAAAATAATCTTTTATTTCTTTACAAGTTTTTCTGAAGAGCATTTTTTAATGAATCATGTGCACATTAGTACATGTCTCATGCTTTTTTCTTAAGAATCCAACTTAAGATAGCTGATGCCAGAATTGGTTTTTAAGATAAGGCACTAACGATGGAATTCTGGAGTTGGATGATTCCAGTGTAGCTGAGAATTGTGACACCATCACTGGTGGAAATTGAAACTATGCACAGTAGAAAGAGATACACTGACTTGTGTGATCTCTGTGGAATTAAT
Source organism: Noctilio leporinus (assembly GCA_004026585.1). Lineage (NCBI taxonomy): Eukaryota > Metazoa > Chordata > Mammalia > Chiroptera > Noctilionidae > Noctilio > Noctilio leporinus. Next base: position 47,233 of record PVIW01005553.1, on the reverse strand, counting down.
AGGTATGGGAGTTGGTGATCAGAAAGCCTATGAATTTGAATTGATGTGTATGAATCAAATTGATGATCTGAAGAAATAAATCATAGGTTTAGGGTGATTAATCACAAATTAAAGCAAAATGTGAGTCAGATAGTGTATTTGGCGGCATTTAAAGAGCCATTAATCTCCTGTAGGTGAATCACAGAAAGAATAGAAACCTGACCCAAGGATTTCATTGTAAGGTTAGTATTAAAGACTAAATTATTAGCCTGGGAAACTCTCCAATGTCAAATTCAGGTTATTGGTATAAAAAAGTTGGATTCTGGCATATAAAATACCCTGGAAAAACTTGAACCCAATATTTCCTGAACAACTGGGACCAGCAGAAGTCACCTATTCCCTCTTGTTGGAAGACGGAGACCCTCCAATCTTTGAGGTCAACAAAGGAATACCATGTGTGTTAGGTGCCTTAAAAGATGATACTCCCTTCTTCAGAATTTGTTTTCAATCACTCTGTGATCACCAGACTCAGAATGAGAGGCAAATTTTAGCATGATTTAAATGGTTTAGTACTAGCTCTGAGATAGGAATATAAGAAGTATATAATGAAAGATTTATAGCAGCTAGCTAACATATACTGTCACATGTAAGGAGAGCATTCTTGGTGGTTGATCTTGAGGGTGCTGGATCTAGAGGGATAGACTCAAAAGACTGACAAAAGATACTTCTCATCTGAAACATCACTGCAGACACACCCAGAAATATTTAACTTGGGCACCCCATGTCCCAGTAAGTCGACACATAAAATTAAACATCACAACCACAATGCCATGCAGATGGAAAGAGGAGGGAGCTAACCTCTATGCAACCTCTCAAATCTTTTAGGAATATAGAAGAATACTGTGTGTGGTAGTTACCACCATTTAATGGACACCATTAAAGATTATGATGGTAGCAGATGGTCAGAAACCATTGTACGGCCCAAATGACTGTCGGAAAAAATGTGATGCTTAATCCAGAAAAAGTTTTTGGGAAAAGGATATTGGTAGGTCCAAAAAAGAATAAATTCTTTTCTGAAAGGTCCTCAGCTTTGGAGATCACTGGGGAGAATCTGAACATTACATCAAGGAACCAAAACATGACATACCAGGTCTATTCCAAAGTATCGAGCCAATGTCAATATAATTAAAACAGTTTGTGCTGCTGATACTTTTGGGACAGTCCTCAGATGCATAAATCTCCCCCTATCAGAGAAGTTTGAAATATCAGACAAGACCAGATTGAACACAAATGAGATTATGGAGAACTCAACTCACCATCTATAGTGGAGTAAAGTTAGAAGACTGCTATCTCCATGTTCCAGCTCCATCTCACTAATAGAAAAGGGGCTTGTTTAAAAAAAAAAATGTAGAGGGAGAAGTTGTCACAAAGCCATGTTATGCCTTTTGTTGTCTGTTTTAAATAGCTAAGGTGATAGCTCTAACCTGCACTGTGAGGAAGGAAAAAGAAAACTTTAAACCATGTTTGAGATTAAAGTTTAAAAGTGTATAACTAAATATTCACTGAAAAATACTAACATCCTGGTAATAACCATTGTCTTAAAATTATAGAATCTGATTGCAATGTTATTAAGGGACCTACTACTACCCAGTGGGAAAAAGGATTAAGAACAATGTAATTAGGGGCAGCAGTTATTATTAAATAATAAAACCATTCATGTTTGGCTTTCAGTTAATTAGTTTAACAATAAAATGGTTAAATTAAGAATCTATTAGAAATTTATTGTGTAACACAATGAACTAATGGGAAGGCTAGAGAATTTGCTATAGAGTTAGGATAGGAAACACAACAAAACACCCTAGCTCTCAGGTCACTACCACAAATAATGAATGGCCTCCAATTACATCTTACTTCCTGTGTCATTCAGCTCAAGATTCAAGTATTGGGTGATTTTCATTTGGCTAAAGTTAGATCCAAGACCTACCTGTTGACTATGTAAGGAGCCTTAGGGAAGATTTTATTAAAATCTTTGCTGGTCATTTGTTTTTGTAATAGAAGAACATGACGTCTGAGTTTATTGATCTGCCAGGACTGCACCCAATGGTACAGAGTTTTCTAAAATGAAATCAGTTTGCTCTCAGAAAAGAAGTTAAAATTTTAAATATCCACTGCCTAGAATAAGAATGGGAGCACAAAAGCTCAGCCTTTGTAATAAGACAGAAGATCTTCAATGTAAGATGACCTGATCTTAAATAAATAATACTGAATCTAGTCACTTTTTACAGATGGAGGTGTGGAGGCTTGAGTAGAGGGGAACTAGGATGGGAAGAGCAGTGAAACAGGGCATGCCAACATTATTGAGAGTAAGCTCTAGGCAATAACTAATCTGTGTTGATATTTCAATTTATTTATTTTTCACATCGTGAACTGGTTTTCTAGACTCATGTGTATATTTAATTTTATTCTTTTTTCCTTTACAGCCACACAATTTTACACTCAAATAAATAAGATATAGATGTTAATATAATGTTAATCGAGGGTTAACTTTTATAATGACAGTGTTTAGTGAAACTCTATTCTCTTTGAAAGCTTTGTCATATGGAGTGTTTTGGAGCAGAAAGTCCAAAGTAGTTGCTCATCTAAATACAGGTATTATTTTTGTTGTTTGTTTGTTTGCTTGTTTTGTTTTTAGAGGGTTATTCATGCGTAACTGAAATTTTGCCAAATAGAATGAGCATAATCCAAGTAGTTAACTGCCTTAGGAATTTAATTATTATATTGACAAATTAATTTACATTTTTAAGGGATCTTGAGAATTTCCATATCTTATTTTACATAAATTGGTTTCAAGTAGATTTTAGTAACTTATTTTATATTACCTACTAACACTTAGAAATTTTCCTGGCATAACACCATTATGTGTACATCATATATTGATCCTACATGGCAGGCTATGAATTGTACCATGAATTAGCTCATTTAAACTAAATTTTCATAAGCAGTTAGGTGATTGGAAAAGATTCAGTGGGTTTTGATATGGTATGGAGAATTACATGTATTAGCCAGGGTTCTGCAGAGAAACAGGCCTAATAGTGTGTGTGTGTGTGTGTGTGTGTAATGAGAGTAGAGAAAGATCTCGAGTGCAAGAGCAAGAACAAGAGATTTTAAGACACCACCATCACCACCGCCACTCCACCCACTCTACCACCACCAAAACAGAAAAAAAGAGTGATTTTAAGAAAACGAAGGAATTGTGAAGGCTGGCAAGTCTAAAATCTGCAGAGAGCTATCAGTCTGGAGACTCAGGGAAGAGCTTATGTTGCAGGCAGGCAGAATTCTTCCTTGGAGGGAGTCAGTTTTTGTTTTTATTTTGTTTTTCCTAAAACCATCAATTGATTGGTCCATCCAAATTATGGAAGGTAACCTACTGATTCAAATGTTAATCTCATCTAAAAATCACCTTACAGTAATATTGAGTCCAGTGTTTGGCCAAATACACAGGTACCATGGATCAATCACAAGAACCTTTTCCCATTAAAGACAAATATTGCCCAGATAGGTTGTGTCTGTCTCCCTTTTAGAATATTAGCCTATCAGAACTAGGAGATGCTTCTTTCCGAATACCAACTTTCTGTGATAATTTTGGTAATTTTCTTATTTCTTTATCTTTAAATTGTATAAAATACACTCTTATAGAACTACTATAAAGGTTATATATATATATTAAATGAATGACATTTAAAAATATTTAATTCCCACTAATACTACCTTTGTTGTTTAAAAAAAAAAAAAGATTTTACTTATTTTTAGAGAGAGGGGGAGAAAAGGAGGAAGAGAAGGAGAAGGACATCAATGTGAAAGAGAAACATCAATCCAATGCCTCTCGTATGCACCCAGACTGGGAGCAAACCACAGCCCAGGCATGTGCCCTGACCAGGAATCAAACTGGTGACCTTTAGCTTTGCCAGGTGATGCCCAACTAACTGAGCTGCATCAGTCAGGGCCACTAGTATTATCTTTGAACTCATTCCTTCCTTTATATTTCAGCCATAATCATTACTAACATCCTCTGGACAATACAAATGAAACAATCTATCCAAGCAAATTTATTCCATGTAGTCTCCAACACCACAGAAATTATCACTAAAACCTTCTGAAAGACATAAAATATTTATTAAGAATAACTTACTTTGCATTAAAACTTTGTTATAGAAAATGGTTAGGCAAAGGTAGTCTTCCAAGACAAATGTATAAACTACTGTTTTTCAAAGCATCCTCCCTTCTTTGTAGTTTATTGCTAAGTAAATATTTTATGAACTGATTAAATTTAGGGTATGTTTTGAATTTGCTTGAAATGTCACCTTTTCTTTCAAAAGAGTACAACATACCACTTTGTACAGTAACACGATGTTAATAATAGTTACATAATAATTTGGTTATCCCTGTAAATGCATTAATGAGTAATTTACCCATATAAATTTTCTATATTTTCAACACTGTGTTGAAAGCCTGTTGTACATCTATTATGCATACGTTGCAAACCTGGTTTTTTATTCCTTGAATATCTAGTTCAGTACTGGTCTTAAGTGTGTTTTACACACAATTGATGTCAGTTGTTGATGGGATTCATGATTTTTCAACTTTGAAAATGTGTGAGGCAGGTGTAATTTGACTAGTGAGACTTGTTGCATTTGACAGAAAACCACAAATCTGCCCCAGGGATTGCTCTAAATCTGAGGAGTAAGTTTGTGATTTCCCAGGAGGTCCTTAGAGATATATTTTATGTTAGCATTGCCTATTTTTGATGAACATAAGAGGTGGGGTAGCGTTGTATCAATAAAAAGAATCTACTGGTAAAAACCCAGTTTTGACTCCCTGTCTAGGCTCTGCTACACTGTGAGTTTAAGTAAATGAATACACATTTCTAAATTTGTATTTTATAATCTGTAAAACAAGTGGGTGGAGGTGGTTTGGATAGGACCATGTCTAAATAGCATTCATGCTAAAGTTTTCTATTTTTTCTATTGTAATATTAGTTATTTCTGACTTTGCTTATCCTGTGGAGACTTTGATCATTGTGCTCATATTTGGGAAGTCTTACATTTGCAAGAGAAATTTTATCACTTTAATATAGATGTAGCTAAATTGGTATTTTGAGAAATTGTTTTTGCCCATATGAAATACTGGTATTCTATATTATTTTAGTGTTAAAAGTTTTGGTCTTAAATGAAACAAAATTTGCTTTCTCCACTTTTATCTGAACATAGATAACGAACTTGATGAAATCTGTTTGATCAATGAAATTGCTTTTCTAACTCTCTCATAATTACACATACATTCAGGAATAGTGTCTTTGTATAACTTCAAAATCTGATCACATCAAAACTACAATATTTATTGTCTTCTAATTATAAAGCAATCATTATTGCTCCTTCTCTATTTACATGCTCTTAATTATTTATTGTAGCATTTATTTAATTGTTCTTTTACTTATTCATGTATTCAGGGTCATAAATTTTTAAGAAACATTAAGGTACATTTGTCTTTTGAAATTCTCACCATGTCAACAATTCTTAAATTATGTACCAAATTGATTTTCTCAAACAAATTGTAATGAAATTATTTTTAATCTGTTTTACTTGAGGTACATTAACATATTGAGGTATAAATAATATAAACTTACTTATTTTACATGTACAAGTCAATACATTTTGATAAATGTGTATTGTTTAATCAACAAAATCATAATATATAAGATGCCTATCTGTTCATGCTTCTCTGCACTCAATCCTATTCTCCCAACCTTTGTCATTTATAACCATCAATATACATAATATAAATGTCCTTATAATTTTTCTTTTTCTAGAACTTTATAAAAATGGAATTTATGCATGGTCTTTATGTGTGTTTTTGTTAATTAACATAATGTTTTGAGGTTCTTCCATGATGCCATGTATCAGTAGTTGGTGACTGATCTAGATCAACAATATTTCCAGATGTATTCAAGAATCAGCTTTCCAATTAAAAATAAAATTTCTGGGACTTAATTGAATTCTCATTGAATCTGTAAAGCAAACTAAAGATACTTGATATCTTAAAGTTATATCTTCCAATTCATCAATATAGAATTTTTCTCCACTTATTTAAATATTCTTTAATATTGATCAGCAATTAATTATAATATTCAGTATCTCATCTTTGCAAATGTGTTATTAAAATTTATCCCTAAGATTTTAATTATATTTGGTGCTATTGTACATGGTCTATTTTTATTTCATTTTTCATTTGTTCATTGGGTTATATAAAATAGTCTAATTTTGCAAGTAGACTTTGTTTACCATGATACTGCTAAATTCACTTGTTTTTATTTGTTTTTCCCGTTTTTATTAGAATTTTTAGTAGATAACCATGCTCTCTGTTAATAAATATACATTATTTATAATTTTTAGGGTTTTATCATTTTCCTTTATTGACCTGATGATAATCTCCACTGTAATTTTCTCTACAAGTGATAGCACTGAATCTTCTTCTTCTTCTTCTTCCTTTTTAGATTTTATTCATTATCTTTAGAGAGAGAAGGGTAGGGAGGAAGGAAGAAAGGGAGAGAAGCATCAATGTATGGTTGCCTTTCACCTGCCTCCAGCTATGGACCTGGCTGGAGACCTGGCTTGCAACCTGTTTATGTGCCCTGACTGGGAATCGAACCAGTGACCCATGGGTTCACAGGCTGGCACCTATGCACTGAGCTACCAGCCAGGGCTTGAATATTATTCTTCTGTTTCTGATCTTGTGGGAAAATATTTAGTCATTCAGATGTGCACATGTATAGATGTCTTTAATCAAGCTAGTTTGCTAAGAGATTTTTATTAACATAAATGGATGTTGTATTTTGATAAATGTCATTTCTGCATCTATTCTGAATATATCACCTTTTAGTCCATTAATAGAGTGAATTATAATGATTAATTTTTGAATGTTTAACCATCCTTACATTATCAGGATAAACTTGACTATGATGTGTGATCCTTTTTATATATGTCTGAATTGAATTAACTAAATTTGGGATGAGCATTTTATTATCTATGTTCAGGAGTGCTGTATGATGTGTCTGTATTTTTTGTAATAACACTTTCTAATTTTGTTATCAGATTAATGCTCCTTCATAAAATGAGCTAGGAAATTCATCCTCTCTTTTTATTTCCCAGAAGAGGTCATGGAATTGCATTACTTCTAAAGTGATTGTTAGATTTCACCAGTGAAGTTCTAATGGGCTTCGAGTTTCTTTGTGAGTAGGTTTTAAACTACAAATGTAATTAATTTCAAATATGTAAGATGTATATTTATGTATTTAATGTTTTTAAATTTCAATGAATGAGCTTGATAGGTTATTTTGAGGTACTTGCTTATTTTATCTCAGTTATTAAAATGACATAATGCTATTCAAAATATTTCCTTATTATTATTTTAATGTGGTGGGATCTGTAGTAATGTTCTTTTCTAAAATTCTGATAATGGTCATTTATGGTTTTCATTTGTTTTCTCATTAGTTTACTAGACGTTTCTAAATTTTATTGAACTCAAAAAATTAATTTGGGATTCTTTGACTTCCTTGTTGTTGTTGTTGTTGTTGTTGTTGTTTTAAATTTCCTTTACTTTTACCTGGTAGTTCATTCCCTTTGATTATTTCTGGGTTAATTTCTCTTTTCTTATTTTATAGTCACTGAAGGCAAAATCATAGATTAATGACTTGAGAAATTTCTTGCTTTACTGCTATGAAAATTTTCCTCAAAACTGCTTTAGCTTCATCCCACAATATTTAAAATGCTATATTCATTTTTATTTAATTAAATATATTGTTTAATTTTGGTAATGATTTTTCTCATTGGGCAACTGGTTATTTAGAAAGCATTGTTTATTTCTCAATACTTGATTTTCAGATAATGTTTGTTATTGATGCTAGTTTAATTTTTCTAAAGTCAAAAGATGTACTTTTTTTCTTTTAGACATAACTTTTTTATTGCTCAGAATACATGTGTATTCCATTTGTTTTTGAAAACAAGGTGAATTCTTCTGTTTGGTGGAGTTTCTATAAATAATGGCTCGTTTGGTCAAAACTGTTATTTTATTGAATCCTATTATATCCTGCCTACTTTTTATCTAATTGTAATTCTCTAAATTACTCAGAAAAATGTATTATAAATCTCCAACTATAAATTTGAATTTGTCTGTTTTTCTTTTAGTTTTGTAAGTTTTTGCTTTATATGTGTTGAAGCTAAGTTGCCAGGTACATATACCTTTGGGACAGTTTCATCCTCTTGACAAATGAACTTTTTATCAGTACAAGTTTCTCTTAATTCTTTTTATTTTTCCTCTGAAATCTATTTTCTCTGATATTCATAGCACAACTCCAGCTGTCTTATAATTAGTCTTAACAAAAATATATCCTTTTTTTCCATCTTTTTTTCCATTTAACCTACCTGTGTCTTAATATATAAAGTGGCTTTACTTTCTGTTGTTGTTGTTACACATTATATGATAATATCTAACTTTTTTATCCAATATGGATACATTTTTTAATCTAATTTTAATTAGAGTTTAAAATATTTTTATTTAATGAAATTTTCAAAATAGGTTTAACTATGTCATATCATTACTTTTTAATTTTCTCTTCTGTTATTGTAGTTTGTTTTTCTCTTTTCTTGCCTTCTTTGAAAATATTTACTATTTTTTATGATTATATTCTATCTCCACTTTCACTTACTTGATGTTCTCTTTATTTTATTTTTATTGTATTTTTCCATTACCATTTATCACCCTTATACCCTCTCCCACTTCTACTCATTCCCCTTCCCCACACCAGCCTGGGGGTTCAGGGAATTTTGGGGTATAGGAGGAACCAATATGGCATTCTCTTGTTTAATATTTTTTAGTAATTGTCCTAGGGCTCAGAATCCATCTTTAACCTAACAGACTCTACTTTCAAGTAACAATATATCAATTCATTAATAGTGTAAGAAACTTAAAACTATACCTCCAGTCCTCTCCTCCCTTATTTTTCATGCTATTGTTATCAGGCACTTTATTTCTACATATTTTGTTAACATTACAAAATTAGTATTTTAATGCTGCTGTACCAAATCATTTCATACCTAGTGACTTAAAATGTTGTGAATTCATTCTGCATAGTTCTGGAGATAAGAAGTTAAAAACTTATCTCAAGGTTGAATTCCAGATGTAAATGCTGGGGAAAATTTGTTTCCTGTTTTTTTCCAGACTGCCTGTGTTTGACTGTCCCTCCCATCACCTCCCTAGTGTTGGCCTTTCCCCCTCCAACCTCTGGTTCTCTCATCTGACCTCCTTGTTCTTTTTTAGACCTGTCCCTCTTTTCATAAGGAGGCTTGTGATCAAATGAGGCCTCCTCAGACCCAGGATTATCTCCCCATTTCAAGATCTTTACTTATACACATTTGAAGGTTACTTTTGAATGTAAAGTAATATAGTCATGAATTCTGGGACTAGAAAGCAGATGTCATTAGAGACCAAATATTCAATCTATTGTGTTTATAACACATTGTTATTTCACTTCAAACAGTAAATTATATTTTAAAGAAATTGAAAATGAGAAAAAAGTTTTGTACGTTTCCCCACCTATTTACCATTTCAAAGTTTTTAAAAAATAGCTGTGGATAGATGCAAATTAAACCTGGTGTCATTTTCATCTTTCCTAACACTTCTTTTTATGCATGTCTATTCCTTATAAATGATCTCTGTGTTAATTTGCTCAAAAACCTCTATATTTGATTATTTCAAAAAATTTGTATTACTTTGCTGAATATAAGATTTAGATGGTTAGTTTTCTTTTTAATTTCAGTGCGTAAGAGGCATTGTTCTATTTTTACCTCATTGACGTAGCTTTTGACAAGTCTGCAATAATTCTTATCTAGTATGTAATGTGTCTTGTCTGGCTCCTTTTAGACTTTTCTCTTTATGACTAGTTTTCAGCAATGTGCCTTGTTGTTTTCATCTCTTTTTCTCTATTTTAGTTTTAATAAGCTTCTCAGGTCTGTAGTTTTTATACTCTTTATAAGGAGGGAACCGTATCTCTGCAAACAGGCTCTCTCGGTCACTGTCTTCAGACTTCTGTTGCATAATGTTAGATTGCTTTGTACTATCAGGGTTTGCTGATACTTTGTTGCTTTATATTCAAATTCTTTTCTCTGTGTGCATCATTTTGAATAGTTCTTTTAGATTTTTCCCCTATCTTAAGTTTCCTTATCTTTTACTCCGCAGAATTATTATGACACTATGTTAGTAATTTTACCCAGCATATTTTTTAGACATTGTATTTTTTTAATCTCAAGAAGTATTATTTGTATCTTTTTATTACATGACTTTAGCCATTATGATATATTTTCCTATAATTTTCCAAAGGTGGAAAATAGCTTCTTTAAAAACCTTGTCTGATAATCTCATCATCTCTGTTGTTAGTCAGTTTGTATTAATTTACTTTCTTTTGCTATAGTTAATACCTTTGCATGTTGGGAATTTTTTAATGAATAAGGGACAATGTGAGTTTTATACTGTTGCTGGATTTTGTTGTATACCTTTAAACAATGTTTGACTTGTTTCTGGAATAAGAAACCTATTACATTCTTTTGAGGCTTGCTCTTCCAGTTTATTGTGACAAATACAAAGTAACCCTTCATGTAGGGATAATTTAACCCCTTAATTACATTTTTAAAGTTTCTTCTGATGCCTTTTGTATTATTAATTCTTTCTTCTCTGACTGGTGGAAAAATGTAAACTCACAATTCCTCACATAAATATCCCAAGAATTACTAAGCCAGAAAATAAAATGAACACTTCTGCCCATTTTTGAAGCTTTTATTGTCTGTCCCTCCTTGGTACATATTCTTCTGCATTATGTTCACAAATTACATTCACCTTGGCCTTCACAATTTTTAATCTGTCTCTTCAACTCAGGAAGCCCCTTGGGATCTGTTTTGAATCCTCTTTCTTACAGTGTTGGCTGCAACTTGCCTTCGGGCAAGAATCTGGGACAATCAAAAGGCTCACCTCATTTGTTTCCTTTCTCCCAGGGATCATCTCACCCTGCTTATTTCCAGTATTTGAAGATTGTCACTTGATATATTTTGTTCTATTTTTGTTGTTGTTGGACATGGGAAGGTAAACACAATTTATTACTTTATCATGGCTATAGGCATAAGTTCATGTACAAGAAATTTTGAATGTATTTTTAATGTAATTATATATTTGTAGTAATTTTTTTTGTGCATTACCTACAACAGTAAGCATAAATGAATATAGTATTTATTTTAGAGTTACACTGTTAAGCCATATTATCACAGATTTCTTCAGAGAGCATAATATTCATTCAAATAACTATACGTTACTTTAGTTATTCTGAGTTTTGCTCTCAATGCCATTTGAAGTGTCTTCTGTATTGCATTGTCCAGTGAATTATGAAACCAACTTTTGGAATCTATAAATTAGAAGGAGTCTTTTGAAATTTTAATTTAATAGTTTGGGTTGTTCATCATTCTGCAAAAAGAAAGGTTGAGCATTCAGTTCCGGTCAAGGCGATTGCCTGGGTTGCAGGATTGTTCCCTGAATGGGGCACATATAAGAGACAACCAATTGATGTTTCTCTCACTCAGCTATGCTTCTCTCCTTCTTTTCTCCACTCTATAAAAATAAATAAAATCTTTAAAAATATATTTTCAAATTTAATATTTAAAAAATTCTTTGGTTAGTAAATATTATTACTCTGATTTGAAAAATTAGCATAGGGCCTTAGCTGGTGACTCAATGGATAGGCACCCACTTGTAAACCCAAAGGTCACTGGTTCGATTCCCCAGTCAGGGCACAAAACCAGGTTGCAAGCCAGGTCTCCAGCCAGCTCTGTAGCTGGAGGCAGGTGAGAGGCAACCATACATTGATTTTGTCTCCCTTTCTTCTTCTCTCCCTGCCCTTTTTTCAAAAGTGATGAATGAAATCTTTAAAAAATGACAAAATAAAATTGAAAAATAAAAATTAGCATAGGTATAGGGATCATTATATCAGGGTTTCTTTTATGTTATATTTCATTTTACTTTGGGGGTGTAGGGATTCTTGACTTTGTGTAGGAATGATTTTACAACACGAGTCCAGGTGACTATAAGGGTATGTTTATTAAAGCCAAGGGACAGTAAAATTAAGAGCTTAGCATAGAAAAAGCATCAGGAGAGCCTAGGCAGGGCTGCCTTAGCTCGTCAGGAAGTCAGGGTAAAGAGAGCCATGGGCACAGATTTGGGGGATAAACCTGGGATGAGCTGCTGCTGCCCATTGCTCCCCTGATAGCAGGTTTTGGGGTACCTTAGAAGATATGTGCCCATGGGGGAAGATGTGAGGGAAGAAGAGGAAAGAGAATGGCTCAGAGAGCTGCCCAGAGGGAGCAGGTGCTGTATCAGGATTTTAAATTATTAAATAGTTAAGAAATACAGTATGGATAATTATGGAATTCAGTGATAATTTTTTTCCACAAAAATATTTCTCTTACATAGATTTTATATACATATTCATTCATTCATTCATTCATTTTCCAGTCACTATTCTTATTTGCCTACTATGGAGGGCAGAGCCCTAAAAAAAAAAGGTAAGAATAATATAATTCCTAAAGTTTAAATTTTATCACATCTTCCCCTTCCATTTTAAATCTGTTGGTATCACCAACAATTTAGGTAGCGCCATGACACTTGAAAACAATTAGATTGTGGAGGCGGAAATCTCCTTCCCTGCCTACATTGTTGAATTTGATTTCTGACTTCACTGGCTCAACAGCGTGTTGCATAGTTTTGGAGTCTTAGGTCATTCTATTATATTAGTTACTTTAAATTTTCTTCTGTGGACTTAACCACAGTTATTAGTGGTCAGAGGTAGTGCCAGCAGAAACACAATCGAACAGCATTTATGCTGGACACTCAACGGACTGATCCTTCTCCATGGAACACTGGAAGTGTTTGAGGCGACTGCCCTTGATAATGCTGAGGGTGGGCTTCTGCCAGGAAGCGAGTATGAAAAGTAAGTAGGTGAAAGGGGCATCTCATTGAAATGACCAACCATCATTTCTTAACCCAAGGGTGGAGAATGCAGAGATTAATTTGCTAAATTGCCCATAGTTAATATTTTAAAGCTCCCCTTGGTTCTCCAAAGTTATTTTTAATCTTTAAGAGGATCTTTTCTCAGAAATAAATTCTGCTCCGGCTGATGGCACAGTGGCATATGATAAGGTGCCAACCTGCAAACCCAAAGGTCGCTGGTTTGATTCCCAGCCAGGGCAACATAACCAGGTTTCGAGCCAGGTCTCCAGCCAGGTCCTTACAGGCAACCATCCATTAATGTCTCTCTCCCTCTCTGCCTCTATTCCTTCCCCACTCTCTAAAAATAATAAGTACAATCTTTAAAAAATATATAAATAAATAAATTCTTTCTCTGTCCTCTGTCCTCAGAACCTCTTCATCTAGTCTTTGACATTCTGCCCAGTCATGGCTCCTTAATCTTCTTTCCCTGCTCTTTGTAAGATAATAGGGAAATCTCTTGATCTGGGTTTCATCTGGAAGCCTGTTCGGCCTTTCAAATCCTATTACACCATCAGGTCTACTTGAGTCTCTCACAGAGTAAGTCATTTTTATTCAGTCCAAAACAAGTATATATGTTTATTATCTATGCAAGGGTGTCATGGTTTGAGGGATGATTTGCTGTTAGAATTTTAAAAAGAAACATAAAATTTCAGTTTTATTAATTGTAAGTTTTGTTCTTCTATTTCTTAACAGTACCCCATGTTGTAACCTATATACTTAATACTTTTGTCAGGTATTAAGCTCAGTACTGGGGATGTAATGGTGAACAAACTACGTAGTTAGGCACGTAGAAGTGCATTTAGTAGGTGTTGAATGAAAAATAATAGGTGAATACAGAGTTGAGAAGATTGATATTTGTGAAAAATTGGTATCAGTGGAAAAAACCTCGTCTCTGTTTTGCTCCACGTATGATAATGCATGTAACACCTAAATTTGGGAAAATAATGTCTCTCAGAGGAGCCTCCACAATTTACCTGATGTATGGTATTTGTGAGAGAAGTACTTTTCCTACGTTATTGCTTTTATCAGAATAAGATTAATACAATTTCAGAATTAAAAAAGTGTAACTTTAAGCAACGGATAAATTTGGTATTATAAAATGGTTACTGGCTTTATAAGATCAATGGTGTGGTTGAAAAAGTATCTGGCTCTACCTCTAGTTAAGTATAATGCTGTAAAGGTCCCAGAAACAAAATTGATGTATCTGAGATGTTATCCGGTATGTACTCTTAAGCTATTTTCGCAAGCTGATTTCATCATACTCAGAAGGATTTATCAAGATGCTTACCTGTTGTGAAATTCAACATGATTTCTTGAGGGTGCAATCTAAGGCTGAATTATATCACCTCCTCTTAGCATTGCTGTATCAATGCCTATGCGATTGTAATTCTTTCTGTGCCTCTCTTATTCAGTGGTTGCTTTACAAAATGTGAGACAAAACAAATGCATGTCATGCTCTAAGACTACCGTATATCATGTGTATTTACCAAGAGTTAAAAAAGAAATGCACAGAGTGCATCTTGATAAATAAATTCACTTATCTTAAGCCTTAAATCTTTTATTTTTTGCTGGTTTATGTGTAAGCGAGGCAAACAGACTGATCCCTTTTGTTATTTTTTTTATATATACTAAGATGATTTTAAGAAGTTGAAATTCCTGAAGTTAATGTCTTCTTTTTATTTTTTTCTTAAGATTTTATTTATTGTTTCCAGAGAGAGGGAAAGGGAAAGGGCAGAGAGGTAGAGAAACATCAATGTGTGGTTGCCTTTCACCTGCCTCCAGCTACGGACCTGGCTGGAGACTTGGCTTGCAACCTGGTTATGTGCCCTGGCTGGGGAATCAAACCAGTGACCTTTTAATGCCTTCTTAGTATTAACATTAAGCATTTTAAAACAGAAAACCATTTAATTTCCAAAATAAGTCATCTATACATCATCCGTGTATCATTTTTTAATATTCTTTTGTAAATATGCCTGGAGTGCCAAGGAAGAAATATTGAAAGAAACATATGTAGCTGACCTCCAATAGGCATGGTGGGGCAAAGTTAAATTTATAGTTGTGAGTACTTGAAACACAAAATTTATTCTTGTATTATTATTTATTAATTATTATATTATCTTCCATAAAACAACTGCAAACCTACTTTTGCCTCATCTCATATACAAGTATATACAAACTATTAATCATGCCAAGAGGGATGACTTTTAAAAAACAATCTAGTTATTAAGAAGGTGTCAAACTTTTGTCTTTATTGGCCTTTTGCAGATTAGCTGCAAATGAATCCGGAAACTGATCAGAAAGCTCTTACATCAGGTTTATATAGAATTAGACTATGAGTCACTCTGAATATTTGAGAATTCTGATTGCTTGTTTTCAAGGTAGTTCTGAATTTCTAAAAATAATTTTTCTTTAACAATGCAGATTTTTACTTCTAAAAAAGCTATGAGAAAGCTGTGATATGCCAATATTTGTAAGTAGTGAGCCAACACATACAATTCCATATATCATAACTATGTATTTCTACCTCATTGATAGAATATGAAATATTTTATGAGTATGTTGTTTTCTGCATGTAAGTTAGTACTAGTATTAACTCAGGGATATGTGAATCACAGAATAAAGTTCTTGTATTCCTAGGTGGGAACTGAAATTAGAAAGTCTCTAAAAAAATAAAGGGCTAGGTTATTTCAACATTAAGCACATTATCCTAATCTTCACTCTTCTTTCATCTAATGTGTTTTTCACCTTTCATCCTGTTCATTCTTCCATGCCCCATCTCTATTGGCTGTCTTATCTCCCTCACACCTTCCCTCTGCACTGAAGAACACTACTTTGAAACATATCTTTTCCTTATCTCTTACTTCCTCACAATTCTATTCTGCTCTATTTTGAGTCAGTTTTATTAAAAATCTTTATTTGTTGCACAACTCTAAATAAACCTAACCATGGTATACCATCATGCAGCGTACATACATAGAGAGAAGAAGAGAGGAGAAACCCTAGTCCAGGAGTGCCGGGTGGGGCTCATAAGGGAAGGGATTGGTCAGTAGTTTTGTGCAATAACTGATATGAGCTTTATTCACAGTGCGTTTTCCTCCCATGAAATAAATCTCTTTCAATGATTTTCCGCTGCCCATTTAAACATATATGTGTACCTGTATATATATAGCATGACTGCCTCCATTCCTTTGCCTGTCTTTTCTCAACTGGACTACAAACTTTCTCATCCATCTGTGCCTGAGGTCAATGACCCAGATAGTCTTCTCCTTGCTTCTGGCTATATGTGTAGTTTTGCTTCTATGTTGCTATCGGTTTTATTCCCTATTGATTTCCATCCCTATTTTGACATTGTGTTTTATAAGAATAGCAATATTAATTATTGTTATAAAAATTTAATCTTTCATCCTGTGATCTAAACATATTAATTTAGCCTCTGTGTTCACTCTTGACTTCCATATCAAACACTGACAATAGGAATTTAAAGTGAAATCCAAAATGTTAAGCTATAAAACTAGTTAACTTTTTGGTATCAACCATCTCATTATTTATTGCCATTTATTTGGTAATTGTTGTTTAGAAAAAAAAATCTACCATTGCTTCATGCCAGTTCTAACTGCAGCAGCAGATTTAAAGATGAATTCAGACTTCAGACTTCCCCTAAGGCTGACAGACTTCTCCTTTCAAAGTAGGACACTTCTATCTGATGGCATTAACCATAAAATCCTCCATTTTAAGTCTATGATATCCTGAAGGACAACGGCTCATTTCATTTCTTATCAAGAAATCGGGCAGATCAATCATATTTCCAGAATCAAATGACATTTCAGAAAATCCTTTTGAATCAAAAATGAGGTTTCCTCTCTGCATACTCCAATTAGTTTAAAAGTGGTTTCTGATAACAAATTTTAAAATACATAAAACAATTCATATTTGTATGTATATTACTATCAACTCATACTTCACACACATATACATAGCACTGATACACACACATACACACACACACACACGCAGGCTTCCCCACAGCTACAGCTAGCCACCCTGTCAAGTGGTGTAAACCTTTCATTTTAGTGATCAGCATTAAAAGTAAAATACTTAAGATCTTTTCCCCCTCCTCTTTTTTCAGCCCATTACCCTAGATATTCCAGTGGGAGTGTGCTCACTCCTTTGCTCCCTAAGTACACAAAATGAGCTGCTTATCGGTTGATCTTCTTACATGATCCTTTAAAAATCCTGTGTGTGTGTGTGTGTGTGTGTGTGTGTACAGGCACTTCTTCAGTGGCCAAGTCCTCTTTTGCCTCTAGAGGAAGCCTAGACAAGCCACCCCCAGCCTCCTTCTCACCCACTCACAGGGGCTAAGGCCTAATTAAATTGCTCTCAAAGACAAGAAGGGATGAATTTTCTTCTTTCCATCTCCCTTGTCGCCCATTTAACTCAGCTGACATTCACTGACTCCTTTTTATGTATGTTCAAAAACAAAACAAAACAAAAAATCCCATGTACACACACTCACTCACAGATACATACACTCAGAGACATGAAGACGGAATTTAGAAAGAGGGAGAAGTAAGGAGAGGCGGTGTTGGTGGATAAACTCTTAATCTGGTCACTTCCTTTGATTTATAATTTCAGAAACAATGGGAACCACAGGTAGAGTGAAAGTGCCCGAGGAGGTTCGAGTCTCCCACAGACGTAGATTGTATTCCACTAACCTAACACTGACAAGGACGGAAATACACACACACACACACACACACACACACACAATCTGTGCATCGGTGCTTCTGGTCAATCCTGTACTCCCCTCCTTTTCCTGGGCTCAGATGAAGGAGGGGTGTTGGAAGCCGGGAAGCGCGGTTAAAATGCAGCTCGGCTGGGAAGGGCCGGGGAGCTGCAGCCACGCCGGCCGGCGGCTCCAGTAAGGGCCTAGGAAGAGCCAGGCAATTAGCCTTTGAAGGTCATGGAACGCTCCCTCCCCCTCTTCTCTCTTTTCACCACCGTCTCCAGCCGTCTTTCCCTCCTCCTCCTTTCTTCATCACCCATACTCCAAACACTTCTGAGGAATCCATTCAATTAAATCTCTCTCGGCTCCAGCTGGCTCGGGAGTGAAAGGTCAGGGGAGTTCAGGAGGGAGAAAGGCAGCGAGCGGGAGCTGGAGTGGCGACTGCGGCCGACCCCGCCTCTCCTCCCTGCCTCCCCCCACACCTGGCCCGCCAGCCTCTTCCTTTCTGCCCACCTTCCTTAATGATACCCGATGGTGATGGTCAATCGCGCCCCAGCAGGGCGAGAGATGCCCTGAAGCATCATTGCGGTAGGGAGGGATCGATCGATCAGATTTTCTTTCTCTCTTTCTTTTTCTTTTTCAGAGGATAATGATAACCTGTGGACATAATGTCAGCTTCTGTGCTGAGCTTCTCGGAGGCCTATCACTCGTGGCCTGGGCTACTCCAGCGGCTCAGAAGGCTGGCGGGTCCTTGGTATTCTCACCTCCCCGCATTTTGTCTTGCCTGAAAGAGACCTACTTCGACTGTGGGATACTCTACCGACTTGCTGCTGTTTTTGCTGGCCAGCTCGGGTCCAGAAAGAGAAGAGAAAAAGTAAAGATAACTGGTCCTGTTGTTGCCACCTGCACGCTTTAATGTAACCACGAAGCAGGCCTATCTATATCTATGGATATAGAGATTATTTAAAATAATACTTGTGACTGTACAGTTTAAATGTGAAATAGTAACAAAATAAATCAGCAAAGGAACTGAATGAACGAAAGTAGCTTAGAAAGTTGACAGAAATTTTATAATACATGTACACAGGCACTGATACATACATGAAGATGTGTTATTTGTTTTTCCTTTTCTTTTTTAAGGATAGATCATTACCTTGAAATAATTGTAGTTTTTTCTTATTTTTTGATAAATATTTATGTAAAATAATGCTGGAAAATCACATGAACACTGAGTTATGCAAGGTGATAATCATTAATATTAATTTGAACAAGGTGTGGTCTTTCCTCACAGGGCTTAAAAGCTGTTACAATGAAATATTTAGGCATAAATGTGTTTTTTTGTGTTGTCATTGTATTATTTTTTAAAACTCTGTAATCTTACTGTGTCCATACACTTTTATTTTTTTATGTTTTCAGAGCTCTGTGCTTTCCTTTTTTCTCTCAAATCAGGGCATACAGATCATAGTACAACTAATATCTTACATGCAATCAGAATTTTTTGTCATATTATTTTCTGCATCATTTGATGAACCAAACTATATTTTCCTATTAAACTATTTGATGATGCTTTTTGTTTTGTTCTATAATTGGGTGAGCAATCATGTGATAAGTATAAGTTTGGTATGAAATCAAAGAAGCAATGTTAAAAACAATGAATATGTTTTCAGGAAATTTTCTGGGGTGTTAAATCCGTTAGAAAGAAGAATTGTAGAAAAAGTATTATTATTTCTTTCTAGATTTTATAACTACAGAGGTAAAACTCTAAAAAGCATCTTATATCATTGATGAATGATAGCTTTTTTTACAACCTAATATTCTGGTTTATGAAATATTTATGAGGTGAAAAGTTCTGTGTTTTGCTAAATTAAAAATGAGTATGGGGGTAGAAATGGAAAAACAAAACAAAACAAAACAAAACAACTTATACTTGAAAAGAGATAAAAGGAAGCCAACCTGAGTTTGATAATAGGAGGTAGTAACTTTGTGTTTTGGGGAACAACAACAACAACAACAAAAAAGTAAACACACTAGAGACAGACAGATAGTGCAGGATTTTCCAAGTAATAGGTTCTTATATAAAATGATAGCAAACAGATCTTATCATTCAACTTGGAAAACCATGTTTTTTTAGGAGCCAAGAATATATAGCCCACTATCCTGATTCATCTTAAACCAACTGTAACACCTAGGGTACACTGATGTGTATTTGTGTATGTGGGTGTGTGCACACATTTCCCCACCATGACACTGAAAACAGTGTGACCAGCCTTCACAAAATGGACTCGCCTTGGAGGGCATGTAAAAATAAATAAGTAAGTAAGTAAATAAACTTGATTTCTTCCATTTAAGGGCTCAATTAAAATAATTTAAAAAGTGACTAGCTCATAGGACATGCTTATTAAATTTTAACAATGGCTACTATGATTCTTCTTATCCTTCCTTATAGAGTTTAGCCATGAGAATTGAGCATGAGGCTTAAAAGTCTTTTTTGGGGCCATTTTGTCTACAGTGTGGGGGACATGCCCTGGATGGGGAAAAGTGGGTGCTAGTTGACACCCACTAATTGAGGGAAGAGTGAATTAGGGGGAAGATGGTTGAAATGGAAAGAAGTGGGTGGACTTGGGAGCTACATGAGTTACAATCGACAAAGACTGTCCAGTTGCACATGGGGGTGAGGACGTGCTAAGAATGACCCAAATCGGAAGCCTTTTATAATGATATGCTAATATAGTATGAAATATCTTTATTTTGATTTTCTGTTCACCCAGCCCCTCTTCTGTTTTTCTACTCTTTTCCTCTGGTTTCTTTCCATAATAAATAAACATCAGGAAAATAAAAGCCAGGACTGAAAGAGGTGCTGGGTATTGGAGCATCAACTATTTGGTAATGTGTAGCCTGTACAGGAGACTTCCTTTACCTAAATTTAGGCTTTTGGTGCCAGTGTGCGAAGAAATCATCATAATTGGGCTGAACAAGGGGGGTAGGCTTAAAATGTCTTAATTTATTTAAAAATAAATGAGTAGCTTCAGCTAACTAGAAATAAAATGCCTTTGGGGAAGTTGGGCTGGGGGAGTAGGCAGCAGGTGGATAATAAAGGAATCAAGCCCATTGTGCCCCTACAGTGTATGGAATGGGATCAAGGACTGGGTGATGGGGAAGAGGAAAATATTCTGGAGATGGAGTCTGGACAGATGATTTCTAGCTTCAGCTTTGACACAAATGAACAGTTGAGCGTAAAGCCTACCTCCACAAAGATCCTATGAGGAAACATTTGTGTGATGCCTAAGTTGGGTAGGCACAACCCATGTAGATAAGCACACTGCTTCCTTGGCAAGATCAGATAATTCTGTACAGGTGGGGGTATGCACACATAGGTAAAAAAAAAAAAAAAAAAAAAAAATATATATATATATATATATATATATATGTGTGTGTGTGTGTGTATGTGTGTGTGTGTGTGTTATGAATATATATATGAATGTTATGAATATACATATTCATTAAGCTATGCCACACACTTATATGTAACATACACTGCATACTTGATACCTCACAAGGGTCCATAAGATAACTCTTGTGTTCATGAGCTTGGTAAGGTTATAAGAAACTATAAGAAAAACAGAAAAATGAATGTAATTTGAATTGGGGTTTATAGCTTTTAATTGGGTAAAGATGGTAGAAGACACATGGGAAGAAATGACATGTAATCACATACTTTAAAGTGCTTCAAATTTAGTGTTATCTTTTTAAATTTACACATGACAATACTTAGTAGCACTTGGTATTTTTAAAACAATCTGTCTAGAGCTCTTTCATATCTATATAATAGTATGCATATTATGTGGATATAGGTATTTGTTAACATGCACGAGCAAGGTCCCACTTGAAAACAAGGAATGTGATTATTCACCTTAGTCATGCCTACCCAAGTGAGGTATTTCAGGAAAACTTTCAAAATTTAAAGGAATTCTTAACTCATTCTTTCAACAAATAGTTATAAAGCACCTATCATGAATCAGACACTATGTTCAGTGTGGAGCCTACAGAAATGGGAAATAAAGAAGGAAAATACACATGTCTCCTGCCCTCACGGAGTCAGCATCTAGCAGAGAGGAGAAATTTGTGGTATCCTAGAAGCATAAAACAGGCCAAACAATAGTAAAACTATCATATTTCTGCATCATTAATCAGTGGTTAAATCCCACAGTTATATAGGCATAACTATATTGTTGCACATTGGGCAAAATGAATTTTGTAGCCAAAAAAAAAAGCTTCTTTTAAGAGGAGTTGAAGTTGAAGGTCATTGGATATAAAATTAAAGGGATCCTGGGAAAGAAACAGAATCACACGAATAATTTGAGGGAATCTGCACAGAGCAGTGACAGGGTCTACCATAAGCATCAAACTGAATTTTGCAGTTCATATTTCTTTAGGTTAAATAAGTGGGTAGTAATTTTATTGCCTAATAAAAGGCATATAGGAGAAAGGCTATATTGGGCAAAAACTAAAATTGTAGGTGAGGTGAAGGATGAAGTTTTAGATTGGCTAAACCACTTGGATATGTGAGTCTAAGGTGTAAGAGAGAAATCTGGGGTAGATGCAAATTTCAGAGTTGTCCTATAAAGACAGGAATTGAAACCTGGGAGTGAATAAAATTGCCTGGGTAGAGTGAGTCAATTAAATAAGAAATGGGATTTAAAAAATTCTGAAGTAATCCCCATAATTAGTGGTCAGAAAGGAGTAAAAGAATTTGAAAAGATGATTGAGAAGGAGTAGCAGAGAGTAGGGCAACCTGAGGAGTCTGGTCTCTGAGAAAGAAACAAAAACTAAATATGTTGGATTCCAAATAAAATACAAACTTTTTATTGCATTTAGTATTTAGGACATTAATGGTATTTCTCATGATAACAATATATTATGGCTGTAGCATTGCTTTACTATAATACTCATCATTATTGTTAGTACACAGTTTTTAGAGGGAGAACTTTTACTCATCTACAAAGTGGCCCATGGATCCATAGGTATTGTCATATTCATATTTTCATGAACTCAGTATAAGGATTTTAAATACTATAAAAATACTAAGAAATGTGTGGACTTCAATAACAGAGAAGATGATGATAATAAGGAAAAAGGAGGGAAGGAAGAGAATGAGGGAGAGAAAAAAGCAAGCAGAGAGAGAGAGGAAAAAAGAGAAAAAAAAAGAAGAGATAGAGAAAGTGAAAGAAGGGAGGGAAAACTTGTGTTTTGGGGAAATCATAGCTCTCTATTCTCTTCCATGGAGTTTGGAAAGGATTTATTATTCATTCATTGAAAAATTATCAATTGAATGACCTATATGTACCAGGCACTAATCTAGAATCACAAAATATGGAAATAAACATCAGAGAAAAAATGCCATCCATCTTATCCATGAATGATAAAGGCTTATATGGTGAAAAGTGAGGTTTTTGGAGGCCTTATGAATAAGAGAAGTGCTTCCCTTGAGCTTGAAAGTGTAGACAAGAGCTTAATATTTCCAGCTGTCATTTTACCACTTTAAAGGAGCATATCAGTAATAAAGCCAACAGAGAAGACAGAACTAAAAGATTCAGTTGAAAACAAACAAGCAAAATAAAATTCAACCTGGTAGCATTTTGTTTTTGAAACTCTGGATTAAGTGAAGATTTCTGGAAGTCAGAACTATTCCTACAGTAATGTAGGCCATAAAAGGGTCATTTTTCTGACACTTGTAACTGAAAGAATCTTCATTTTTTGACTGAAATTTTAAAAATTCTAAGATGAAAATGTTAGTCAGTATTTCCATGTTAATGTCTGAGCTCCTGACAAATGGAGTTTACATTTTTAACCTTGTTTACACTGTCTGAACATTTTTTATTATTTTTCATTTTTTAAAAGATTATTTATTATTTTTTAAGAGAGAGAGGTAGGGATAGAGGCAGAGAGGGAGAGACATCAATGTATGCTTGCCTTTTACCTGTCTCTAGGTAAGGACCTGGCTGGAGACCTGGCTTGCAACCTGGTTATGTGCCCTGGCTGGGGAATCCAACCAGAGTCCTTTGGGTTTGCAGGCTTATCCACTGTGCTACCGGCCAAGGCTGAAAAGTTTTTAAATGTGCTATGCAAACTATAATGATCAATTCAAACGTCTCCTATATTTTCTTTCTTTTTAACATGGCAAAATTGACCGAAAATAATTTTTCTTAATTATTTATAAGCAATAAGAGCAATTAGTAAAAATAGAAGTTAATTGCCCCAAGTTATAATAGACCACTGTGGTTAAATTTTCATTGGGTTAAACAATTTCTAATTTTTCATGATAAATATGTAGTTCATATTGGTAAAACTGATAACTCTTAATATTTTAAAAATCATCCATCTCATTATATTTGTACACCTGGAACAGGGCTACAGTCAAAGTATACCTGAGATTCTGTTGCCTCAATTAACTTCTTTTGGGTAAATATAAATTTGTGAAACTCTTAATTTAATGTTAATTTCTAGAATTGTTTGCTCTGTATATAGTCTAATGTTCCAGGATATTTTATTGCTCCATCAAATATCCTTCAGATGCAAAGTCAATTTAACAAAATATTCAAGAGTGTTCTCCAAAGAGGCTATGCAGATGGCCAATAGGCATACAAAAGGATGCTCAATGTCACTAATCATCAGAGAAATGCAAATTAAAACCACAATAAGATATCAACTTACTCCTGTCAGAATGGCAATTATTAATAAACCAACAAATGACAAGTGTTGGCAAGGATGTGAAGAAAAGGGAACCTCCATGCACCGTTGGTGGGAATGAAGATTGGTCCAGCCACTGTGGAAAGCAGTACAGAGGCACCTCAAAAAGTTAAAAATGAATATGCCTTATGATCCAAAAAATCCAGTTCTGGGAATATATCCAAAGAAACCCAAAACACTAACTTAAAGGAATATGTGCACCCCTATGTTCACTGCAGCATTATTTACAATTGCTATGATTTAGAAGCAACCAAAATGCCCATCAGTAGGTGAATGGTACATTCACACAACAAAATACTATATGCAATCATTAAAAAGAAAGAAATGTTAGCTTTTTCAACAGCATAGACAAACATGGAGGTTGTTATGCTAAGAGAAATAAGACAGTTAGAGAAAGGCAATACCATATGATCTCAGTTATATGTGGAATCTAATGAAATAAACTAATGAACAAAATAGAAACAGAGGCATGGCCACCTGGAACAGATTGACAGCTGTCAGATGAGAGCAGGTAGACAATGAAAGGTGAAGGGATTAGCTACAGAGCATATAAGATCACATATAACCCATAGACAGAGACTACAGTGTAGCGATGGAGAGAGGTGGGGGAGAGTAAAGCAGGGGTAAACTGTTATAAAAAGAGACTTAGGGACTCTGATTAAGATGGTGCCATAGATAAACACAGATTGCTTCATCTCCCAATCACATCAAAATTACAACTAAAATATAGAACCACCATCACTCAGGACCATCAGAAATTAAGTTGAATGGATCTGACAAATATGGAGTTAAAGAAACCACATTCATCCAGGCCAGTAGGAGAGGCAGAGATACAAAACAGGCTGTTCCCATATCCGCATGTGGTAGATACAAATTTGGGAGGGGTATTGTGGGAGCGAACTGTCCCAGCCCCACACCAGGCTCCCAGCTCAGGGTTCCAGCGCCAGGAAGATAAGTCCGCAAACCTCTGGCTGCAAAAACCAGTGGGGATTGAGCTGGAATACCAAGCAGTTTCCACTGAAGAACCCACACACAGACTCACCTACTCACTATCTCCTTCAGAGCTTCATTACTGGAATAGCAGCTTGAAAGATACCCGTGGCATAAAGGGAGGAACTGAAGTGTCTGGAATCCAGGCAGGAGCTGGGGGACAGCTTTCTCTTAAAGAGAAAGTGGGCAGAGGCAATTGTCCCTTTTATGAGCACTCCACATACAGAGCCACAGAGCTGGAAGGCAGTGCCATATCTGAGACTACATCAACCTGGCTGTGAACACTGTTTGCTCCACCCTGGAGACCCCCTGAAACTCTGTCACACCCAACTTATGGGCCAAACAAACTATTAGTATGTAAATGGCTAGTTTCGGTTCATACTTCACAATTTTCTAAATCTTACCAGACAATCAGCATAGAGCTCCTAGGTGGCACCAGCAGCAGGAGACCCAGATTCACAGCTTGGCCTTGCCTGGGAACCTCCAAGCCCAGCACAAGCAGCAGCAACCTCACATTGCTTTATATCTCAGGCAAGGTGTCCCTGGGCAGAACACAGGTGGGGGCTGACCTTGGCCTGCACCACCCAGGAAATCCCAGAGCCTGAGCACCCAGACCACAATGGAGCACCATCACCCTGACCCTGCACAGCTGATCCTCCACAGAAGGCAGAGGTTGATCACAGCCAACCTTTGTAACTGACTAACCTGGATAACTCCTTCCCATTGACCTGTCAACAGCAATCAAGGCTCAACTACAAAAGGAGGATGTACTCAGTTCATATGAAAAGGTGCCTCTCAAGTAACCAGCTAGGGTGATAGGGGGAGGGTGTGTCACTGGACCGTACAGGATACCCTCTACATTAGGCCATGATGCCAAAATAGGGAGTCATAGAAACAAAGAGGTTGCTAAAATGACAAGACAAAGAAACATGGCCCAATACAGGGAAACAATAGTAGAGCTGATCAATGACTTGAAATATAGGAAGCAAAACACAACCACCCAGAACAAGTAGAAAAAATAATTAAATTAAAATGAGGATAGTGTAAGCAGCCTATGGGACGACTTCAAGTTTCCAATATTCACATCACAGGGGTGCCAAAAGAAGAAAAGAACAAGAAATTGGAAGTCTATTTGAGAAAGCACCCTTGATCTTAGCCAAAATGGGAAGAAGTGATATTTTTTGAAAAAAATAATGAAAGAAAACTTCCCTAATTTGATGAAGCAAATAGACATGCATGTCCAGAAAACACACAGTCCCAAACAAGATGGATGCAAAGAGGCCCACTCCAAGATGAATTGTAATTAAAATAATAAAAGTTAAATATAAAGAGAGGACCTTAAAAGCAGTAAGAGAAGAGAATTATTTACAAAGGAGTTCCCATAAGACTGTAAGCTGATTTCTGAAAAGAAACTTTGCAGGCTAGAAGGGATTGGCAGGAAATATTCAAAGTCATGAAAAGCAGGGACCTACAGCCAAGATTGTTCTACCTAATAAAGATATCATTTAGAATTGAAGGACAGATAAAGAGCTTCCTAGACAAGAAAAAACTAAAGGAGTTCATCATCACCAAACCATTATAGGAAATGTTAAAAGGACTCATGTAAGAAAAAGAATATCAAAACTATGAGCAATAAAATAGTACATAAGTATCAACAGAGACAGAATCATGAATACAGAGAGGGTTTTGATTGTTGCCAGACGGGAGGTGTTTGGGAATGGGTGAGGAGCTGAGAGGATTAATCAGTACAAATAGGTAGTTCTGGAATAGCTATGGGGATGTAAAGTAAAGTACAGGAAGTGGAGTAGCCACAGAATTTATATGTGTGATCCATAGGAGTGGTTGGTACTAGGTGGAGGCGGTAAAGGGGGACAACTATAATAGCAAAATCAATACAATGTAATTAAAAAAATAAAAACAGACTTGACTTGAGATGGTGAATACGTAATACAATATATGGATAATGTGTTATAAAGTTGTATATCTGTAACCTATACATTTTAATTAATCAATGACACCTCAATAAATTCAATAAAAAAGAATGCCTTTCCTTTGATATCATAAATAACTCTACCGTGAAATACTTGAGATTAAACATCATCCAGTCTCTTACAGATTTTATCTATTTCTTTTCCCTTAAAGTTGAATTATCTGTTGCTTTATTTATATTTAAAACTCTGCTGACTTTGATGTCTCTAATGGAAAATTGTAGATTTTGGAAACATTGAATTACACATAAAATGGGGCCAGGGGTAAAACTGTGATTACAAAATTTTCTGACATACTGTTGTTTCCATTTACAACATAAGGTTCATTGAATAAATGTTCTGAATGCTTACCATAATATTTGCATCTTGCTTATAACAAATTGCTAACCGGTAAGTTTATGGGGTAACATATGGGTCTCAGTTTTTCAGTTGGCGGCAGTTAAACAAATCCTACATTTTTGCACACAAATAAATGCTTGAGAAAGAAACTATCCATTTTATGTAATCATATGTCCATTTGGATGTAGGTCAGGAAGGACTTGCTAGTGTGCTAGCAGCCATAAAAAACCTGCCCCCTGCTAATTACTATTTAGTTGTAGGGGTTGGTTCAGCTAGCTATGCATACGTTATAGGCCATATGTACAAACCTTCCCATTTGCAGACAGGCCAGATGGGCCCTCCCTAAGCATGAACCTTCCCTGCTACATGGATTGACTATGAAAGGTTTAAATTGCTAAATTGCTTGCTTTTGTTTTTCATAAAATGATTCACTCTAGTGCTCATATTTTTTATAGTTATTAGGGACCTTTAATTCAGGAAGAGTGGCAAGCCCTTTTTGTTCATGCAGCTTCTTGCAAATGGACTATCACTTTCACTTTGAAGTGCACATAAAACCATCACTCATTATTTCACATTATTTGTTTTTTTTTTTTTTTAATGTGGATTTTAGATTAGCTGGTTGAAATTGAGTGCTATGGAAGGAAGTTATATATATTATTTTTATTATATCAAACAGAATATATGCAGATAAGGGTTCATCTCCCTCAAAACACAATGATTTAAAATTAAAGTTACTCTTTGTGGAAGAGTAAAACATTGAAATTTTTATAGAGGTAAAATTTATAACCATTCTTGGAACTCACTTATCTGGAAAAATATTTCAGTTACTAAAATAAGTAAATTTTGTCTACTTTTTTTTAAATAAAAATTATAGTCACTATAAATCATTCTGCAGCAAAATCAACATGAGTACAACTCCTTAACTTAGTGTTTTGCCATTATATTTCAATATAATACATTTTAATATGAAATGTCCTGATTAATGCTTCTCAAAAAATTATAGCAAACACTATTATTTTAATTAGTATATTTACTGAATAATATATTTGATATTGTTCTTGTATTCATATGGCTTATTATTGAGTGCATATGAAAACTTCTCATTAAATAAATTTTCCTGGATGTGTTATACTACATAATTATTGAAATGTCAATGTCCTCTGAATATTCACATAGTATACTAAAGTTTAGTAGAAAATCGATATAATTTTTAAAAATTTCTACAGGGAAAGCAATTAAGTCAGTTAATTATCACATCTAAAGTAGGTCACCAAGCTATAGAAAATAAAACTCTAAATGCAAAACTCTAGTTAAAACTTGTATGTTTACCAAAATTCTGTCATCAAGTTTCTGAACTGTCATGTAACTGTCCACTATTACTAAATACTTTCATTTCCAGCCCAGGAAATGCAAATTAAAATTTGTTAATCTAACAGTTACAAAGAACCTTATTGAAATATTCAAAATACAAAATTTATAGGTTTTAGAAAGCAATGTTGTGCTCCAAATTAATAAATAAGAGAAATTTATAATTCCTAGTAACTTTGTGGTAATCTATTATGAGAGTGGAAGTTCCTTGACTTTAATGAATCATTGACTTTTTTGACATTTTCTATACCCAGTAAGTTTCCTAATTTTTTTAGTTTTATTTTAGAGGCTAGGTTATTAAGATACCACAATCTCCCATAAGTAAATGATTTTTTTTTTTTTTTTGCAGTAAGAAGAAAAAAAGAAACAGCAAAAAGAGATTCATGAATTAGTTACAGCAAATTCTAAGTTTTTAAAAAACACTCATTTTTGTAACATTAGGACAGTTCCCTTAAGCATTGTGTCCATAAATTTGCTAAACCAGATAATAAAGTCACATATTCTAGATTTGTATTTCTTTTTGATGAAGAAAATTTTCATTTTATTAAGTGATATGTAATCATTTTAATAGATTTAGTTGTATTAATATTTTAATAATTTCTGATTAAAACTGGAAAATAATTTTCTATAATCCTGTGAAACCATATGGAACAGAAGGAATATTTCACATAAATGATATTGAATCATCATATTATATTATCTTGGAAATAATAATATCCAGAACTCATCTAACAGAGTGTTTCTCAATCTCAGCACTATTGACATCCGGGGTCAGTAATTTGTTGTTATAGGGAGCTGTTCCACACATTATAGGATGTTTAGCAGCATCCCTGGCCTCTAACCACTAGATGCCAGTAGCACTTCCCAGTTGTTACAACCAAAATATCTCTAGATATTGGCAGATGTTCCCTGAAGGGAAAAACCATTCCTAGTTTAAGGCCATTGACCTAAAGATTACTATTGATAGACAAATTATTTTAAAAAATAAGCCAATGATAGTAACAAAAACTTTTAAATATTTTTCATTATTTTTTAATATAAAGAATAGTTTAGCATATCTTCTGTTTTTAGAAACAGAAAGTAACATGATAGTCTTTATTAACAATACATTCATAAGCATGAAGAGTTCTTAAATCACCAAAAAATTAAAAAGAAATCACATTAAGCATATCATACTTACTAAGACAAAAAATTTAAAAAAAAAATTGACACTGGCAGAAATTGAAATTGGTTTTTGGATCATGCAGAATGCAGATAATATTTAAATTGTTATGTATCTTGGCTCTTTTATTTTAGTTTAATGTGATTTAAACTATATAGGCATATATTGTGAAATCAGTAATGATGGAATGGAAAGCAATCAAGAAAACACAAGATCATCCTGACATTTTTTTTTTTAAGATTTTTTATTTCAAGACAGTTTTATTTGTTTGCAGAAGTTGGAAACAATGATCAAAGAAGGTTTTTCTATGATCTGCTCTATGTGTTCCCACACTACTAATGGCAGCAAAGTACAACTTAAATAGAAAAAATATTTACATAGAATATCTGTGTCATTCCTACTTATTACTATGTGTTTCAAATGACAAGATAGCAGTATTTAATTTGTAGGCAGTGACATGGGATAAAAAATGAGAAAGAGATATTGTTTAATTATAGATCAACTTCTTCACCTCCTACCTTTCCTATTAATTTCTAGAAAACTTCCCATAAATCTTCAAGAAAGATACAAAATTCAAGGTAATTTGTATTATTTTTGGTGTTTGGACTGGTGGTCTGATGTTTATAATGTGAAAAACAAATGACAAATTTTGTATTAATATTTTAGGATGAAAAACTTTTTATATTTTGACTGTTTTTCATGATCGACACAAACATTTTCTTTAAAACTCTCTTTGCTCATTTTCATTTAAAGTAATGACAGAAAATCTTATCAGATGACTAACCAGAGAGCAACCATAAAATTAGAGTATAATTTAAAGGCAAATATCATAAATTAAATTAGAAACCAAGGATCTGAAACCCAAAATATTTGTAAATGAAAGAGCATATTTCTAAATATCCAATTGTTTAAAAAGAAAAATAATATAATTTAAGAACATGTGAACTGAGTTCCAATATCAGGAAAGAAAGAGTGGTCTCACTACAGATTCTACTGATATTGAAGTGAAAACAAGAGATATTAAGGAAAACCTTATGTCAAAAAATTCAACAATTTATATGAAATTAACTCTAATGATGTAATTACCAAAACTGAGCAAAGAAAACATTCAAAAACTTGAAAAATTATTTTTCAGTTAAAGAAATTCTTATAAAAACTCTAGATGGATTAACTGGTGAATTTCCTCAAATATTTAAGGAAGAATTATTACCAATTCATTGTGAACACTTCCTGGAAAACAGAAGAGGAGGAAATGCTTTTCAACGGTGTTCGTGAAGCCTGAATTATCCTCATCGAAATTAGAAAAACACTACAAGAAAAGAGGAATATAGAATCCCTCATAACCATAAATGAAAAAGTTATTTTAAAATGTAAGTCTAAGGCCCTAGCCAGTGTAGCTCAGTGGATTGGCACTAGCCTGCAAACCCAAGTATCGTTGGTTCAATTCCCAGCCAGGGCATATACTCAGGTTGCAAGCCAGGTCCCCAACCAGGTCTCCAGCTGGAGGCAGGTGAAAGGCAACCATACATTGATGTTTCCTTTTCTTCTTTCCCCCATCCCCTCTAAACATAACGAATACAATATTTTAGAAAGTGTAAGTTAAAGCCCTGGCTGATGGCATAGTGGATAAGGCCCTGGCCTGCGAACCCAAAGGTTGCTGGTTTGATTCCCAGCCAGGGCAACATAACAAGGTTGCAAGCCAGGTCTCCAGCCAACTCTGGAGCTGGAGACAGGTGAAAGGCAACCATACATTGATGTTTCTCTCCTGCTCTTCCTCTCTTCTTTCCCTCTCTCTGAAAAATAATAAATTTTAAAAAGTCTTAAAAAATAAAAGTAAGTTAATAACATATTAAAATACCATGAACTATCTCTCTGGTAATGCAAATTTCCTTTAAAGTTTGTGTAGTCAATAAATGTGAGTTATTATAACAAAATAAAAGGAGAAAATAATATGACTATTTTAAAAGATGCAAATAAGCATTTAACAAAATTCTCTACCTATTCATAGTAAATATAGGAAAAAGTGGGGGGTGGGGAAGCAAACTAGGAATACAGGAATAAAATTAAAAAAAACACTTTAAACTTGTTAATGTAGTTGAGACTGAACGTGGATGTTTCCCCCAAAAAGATCATCTCCTTTCAGTTGCTGCTGTGTGAACACCAAAACAAAATGGATAGAAAGGGTTATATGCTAATTTTCAAAATTAGGAATTCCGCCCTGATCTATCCTGAAAATGATGTTGCATTTTTCCCTCCTAACATCAACTTCAGGCCAACATGGTGAGTCCATATTCTGGATGGCACATTGCCACCGAAAGAGAGTATAGGAAATTCCAACTTAATTCTGTTTTCGCAACCTGGGCTCTCTTATTGGTTTGACCTGGTCCTAAATAATGAAGATAATGACCACGTGGTTGAGAACACTATTGGCTGACTTCTTCTCTAGTGTTTCTTGTGGGTGAAAGTCGGGGAGATAAAGGATCTCTGTAAGTTTTATAAAAATGACCTCCCTCTTGCATCAGAGCTTTTGGATAGAACATTCTGGGTGTAAGTAGGAACTGACTAAGAGAAAGGGTGACAGTAAAAATATTGAAATGGGCACATGAATGTTGTGGGGGTAGAAGAACAACTAGGCGCTGAGTGAGGGGCAAATGGCATTATTGATCTTACTCATATAGAGTCATCCTGAAACCTTCCTCATGACGGAAAAGAGCTTTGCCCAGCTTTCCAAATGGTCACAAGATTACATAAACCGGCCTCTGGGTTTGTTCTTCATCAATAGAAAAATTTGATTAAAATCACCTCACCAATCCCCCAAACTTACCAAGGAGTCTATTGGCAACAACAGCAATTCCTTGTGAAACGCTGATAGATACTTTGGGTTATTTTCCTTGCTACACAAGGTCTTTTGTTGAGGCAGATGAGAGCCATCTGGCTGGTGGCGTAACCAACAGGATAGATTAGACTGACCCCTCTCAATTACTATGACAGAAGTTCAGTTATTTGAACTGAAGTGTGGGAATTTGAAGACTTAACAGAAACTAAACTGGCCTCCTGAAAATGCAGTAATTGCACTGTAGGAATGATTATAACATAGCTTAAAGTGTTTGAGAAAGCACCACCAACGGATCACGCAGGTCTCAGAAAACACAGATTTCTTCAAACTGGTTAGCTGTGTCTACTTGAGATGGCTTTTGATGGGGTGGGAGTGTGGCAGAATAACAGATTCTTTATTTATGAATATCCTTGGGGGAGTTTTTGTCTACAACCAGAGTCATAGAATTGGAAAAGAGTGTGTAAAATTTGTCTCTGACTTCAGTTGAAGAGTGGTTGATGGTACTGCCTTAATTATGGAGGGCATTTAGATCAGATTCAAGTTAGCAGCAAGAGTTGTTATAGATGATAGAATTTTCTCAGCCTTCCTCCTTTCCGGCCATAGCAGAGTCTGTGCAATTGCATACATCCTGCTATGCCTGGATTCATGCCTGAAGCCAAGTGGAAAGGTCAATAAAGAAACACAAGAAAGTCATCTGCCTTTCTAAAGTAGACCCTGACATTTTATGGAACTTGGGTTAGGTTCAAGACTCTAGAAGCTATGATTGTACACCAAGTTGGCCTCCTCCTACTGCTTGTAGTCCATTTGAAGGAGCCTTAATTAAATGAAACAAATATATGAATTAAGCAGCTGTGGCCCATCCTCTGTTTATCTGGGGAAAGTTTTTAGAAGCTAAGGTGTTATAGAATTGATGGCTGGATTATGTGTAGACAATTTTCCGCATGTCTGTCTTGTTTCTGCACATGTTGAGAGCAGAGGCACTGATATCCTTTGCTCTTTTCAGCAACATGTGTGCATGAGCAGCCTTGGAAGACACCCACAGTGCCTCTCTCCAGAGCAGAAAGCAGGTGCTCGTACTCCAGTAAGAGGTGCAGTACAACGGAGATCATCTTCTTCTCCAGCAAGTGTTTGTTGGGTTTACTTATATCTCCTTGTGGAACGTTAGCAATTCCTAATCTTGGAGCTCCTTACTGTGATGAAAACCTGTTGTGCAAGAATGCTTCACTTAAGCTACTCTTCTGTGACCCATGGGGTTTGGGGGTCAGTTGGTGGGTATATGAAATCTTGAGAAATCAAGATTTTTGTCTCAGACCTAGTAGGTCACGTCTTCTGCTATCATTCATAAAGTTGTGGAAAATCATTAGCTTCAAGCATGGTAAAACCTGGGACTTGTTCCAGTTTTTGACATTGAGTTGGATAAAAATGCTTGAAGGGGACACTTTTTCTTCATTTTTGATCTTAGGGGAATAGCATTTAGTATTTCACCATAAAGTGAAATACTATGGTTAGATGTAGTTTTTTCCCCTTAGATGACCTCTTATATGTGATTGCTTTTGAGTGCCCTAGTCTCTAATGGCTGTTCCCAAAAGGGTAAAAAAATTTAAAAAGTCAGGAGAGGAGGCATTGAACTTTTAAATCCAGTGGATGTTGCTTTAGCAGAAGGGAGTGGTTTGCAACAGTCAGGGGAAAAGGTGTGGCAAGAGCTGTTCACCTCCATGCCTGCCACTCTATAATCAGAAACAGCGCTCAGCCATTGGAAGACAGATCCCTAATATTTGAGGGCATGGTTTTTGTAATATTAGTCCAGAATCTCCAGAAAAGCAGATACAATAAGATAGGTATAGATAGATATAGATATATCAATAAGATAGATATAGATAGATATAGATAGATATAGATGTAGATAGACAGATAGATGGTTATAGATATATAGATAGATATAGATATAGATATAGATATAGGTGTGGTTCAGTTGCTTGCATCATTGTCCCATAACCAAAAAGTTGTGGGATTGATTTCTGGGTCTGGTGCATATGATCCCCAGTCTGGATGCATATGGGAGGCAACCAATGAATGTTTCTCTTTTAACATTGATGTTTCCCTATCTCTGCCTTACTCCTTAAAGGCAACGAGAAAAGGTTCTTAGGTAAGAATTTAAAAAAAGATATAGGTGTAGATAGGTATAGATATAGATGCAGATAGTGTAAGTATTTGGCTCATGTGGTCTTAGAACCTGGAATTTTCAAGATCTACTGAGTCAGCACACTGGAGACCCAGGAGAGCTAACAGTTTAGTTTTAACTTGAAGGTTGGCAGGCCCCAGAAAGAGCCAATGTTTCAGACTGAAGGTAGTCAAGCAAAGGGAATCCCCTCTTACTTATAGGAAGATCAGACCTTTGGTTCTACTTAGATCTTCATCTGATTTGATAAAATCCACCCTGGTTTGGGAGGGCAATGGGATTTACTCCACTAAATCCACTGTTTATCTCATCTAATAACACATACACAGAAATACCCAGAATAATGTTTGACCAAATATCTGGACACTCTTTGGCTTAGTGAAGTTGATACATAAAGTTAGCCTATGTGTAAGCATCTCTAAGAACATGTGCATAGTTGCATTTCACACTGTTGAGCTAAAGGCTGAAATTGACCAAAATTAATCTTAATTTATCATCCTTTCCTTCCCCTAGAAGATGAAGGGCTCAGCCCACTACAGAGTTCCCAAAACCTTTGACAGTTTCTGCCAGTGTAACTGCTGTCTCTAGATAGAGAGACAGATTTCTGATGCCATAAGGACACTAATCTCTTCATGACTTCACCTAAACCTAATAACATCCTAAAGATCCCACTTTCAAATAGAAAGTTAGGGCACCAACACATGCATTTTTTGTGGAATAAAAACATTCGGTCTCTAAGAACTACACTCATTTTAAAGCTATGTTGATTGTTCTATTAGTTCGAACTTGGTGTGAAATATTATGATCTTTTTATCATCTGACTTTTTTCTGGTGTTTTCTTTCCTTGTGTAGTTTATTTTTATGAGTTTATCCTGTGAGTACTTTTTTGGTGGGAACACTGTATGCCCTGGTTTATAAAACATCTGTCCTGGGATGTTTCATCTTTCACATTTTTGCTTGTTTTGTGCCTAGGAAATATGTATTTATTGTGAATTTGGGTCCCCCAGCAGCAGGGGTTAGACAATCCATGAGTTTTTTTTATTTCTCCTCATGTTTGTTAATATTCTCATGGTCACAGGAAGTTGAAAGAATTTTTGCTTTTAATTTTCCTAGTTACTGTTTCATAGATATGATAGTTTGCATAACTACCTGCCTAGTGTAAATAGATTAAGTTCAAGCTCCTACAGTTTATGACACAGATTCACTCCCTGTTAGAGATTTAGAATAAAATCTCTAAGGTCTGCATCTGGCTCTGATACTCCATCGAACTATGTTACCTTCTGCTTTGAGTCACTGAATATTAAGATTTTTTCTGGCTTAATTTCTGAAAATTGTGGGTTAAACCTTCTTTTGGGGTTGTTTGCTGATTTAAATAGCTTTTTCTCTATTTCATCCAGTGTTTCTAAATTTGTTTGTTTTTTGTTTTTGTGAGAGGGGAATCTTTCATGTTAGCTTACCTTTCCATATCAGCTAGAAATGCATTTAACCTCTTTGGGTCTGTGTTTCTAGGCCTGAAAACTAAAGAATACACCTAATTTACTGTTTTTTTTTTTTTTAATTAAATTAACACATGCTAATGACTTTGCATATTGTTTATAAATAATAAATATTCAGCAAATGTAATTCATTGGTATTACAATGCTAAACAATATACTTTTAAATTATGACATAAGTAGCTACCAAAACTAAGTGATTAAAGCAATTTGAAACAATTCACTTTTAAATTTTTTCTAGTGAAAGATGGCTTACATTAATTTTCTTAATACCCAAAATGTAGGGCAAAATTATGAGATACACTTAAAAAGTTTTTGTATTATATAATTTTGATGAATTTTTGTAATACATATTGAATTTTCTGCAAGTGGCATTATGTTTGGAGTTATTGTCAGAGCTTTGCAATTTTGTCCAAAGATTTCATGAATAAAAGGCTTCAGTGTTTTGAATTTTTCTAGGAGACTTTTTAAGTAGATATATTTTTAGTTCTATTTATACAATGTTAATAGCTAGTTAATGATTTTAAAATCTTAAGATTGTAAGAAAAAGGTAGTTAAGACAGAGGGCAGAAGATCTGTAATTCAGAACTTATGGGTTTTTTACTTTTTTTGATGAGCCAGTGTAATGGATCAAAAAAATCTATATGTACATATTATTTTTTTTATTGATTAGTAGTACCAAATCATTTGAAGGATGAACACAGAAGCTTGGTGGAATCATTGCCCTTAGCGGAGAGAGGGAGCGGGGAGGAACTATGGAGTTAAATTAGTAAATAATTAAGAGTAGTTAAAACAACAATGTTCACACATTTTTTAAAATGTAAAGCCTGTTCATGTCTTTTACAATTCACAGCAATTATTTAAGCTGTGAGCTGTGTACTGAAGAGAGAATAAAACCATAGACTTTAAGTACATAGCTGGAGGTAATACATAAATCCAATTGATCAGTCTGGCAGAGAATTGATGCCACAATTTGGACCCAGTGGCATTTTCTCCCTCGTACTCAACTGCTTTAGGACATTATCAGAAAGTCAATATGATACGTCAATACGGTGATAGACTTTCAGTCATAAGTCCCTTGTTCTGATTAAAACTTAGGTGCTTACACTGTGGATAATAACAGGGAGACAGCCTGACTCCATGTCACTGTGTATGTAGTTCAGAAAGGACTTGACTCAACTTACTGCAAGTTTCTGTGCATTTATCAAAGATCCTAAGTGCTAGCTAAACTGGCAACAGAGCATGCCTGTCTCTTAAGGTAAGAAGAAGAAGAAGAAGAAGAAGAAGAAGAAGAAGAAGAAGAAGAAGAAGGAGGAGGAGGAGGAAGAGAAGGAGGAGGGGGAGGGGGAGGAGGAGGAGGAGGAGGAGGATATGTACCCCATGCTGTAGTCTGGCTTCAGACCTCTCTCTAACAGCTTTCTGTCGCCAATTGCCTTTCCTGATGTTCCGATCAAGTTACCTTTCAAATTCACCCTTCATTTCATTCTCTTTATCTTTTAATTTACTAATATGTTTTCAACTTCAGCATTATCTTTGCAGCTCTCACTTGTGCAAGCTTGCTCATTCCTATAAAACTATTGGGAAAGTTTTACTGTCTTTCATTTGTTGCATACAATTTTAATTCTAAAGGTCACTTAACTTTTTATTCACTGACAACACAAATCTCCAAAGAAGGCCTCTAACCATATTTTGTGTTCTCAATGAATGTGTTGAATGTATTGGCAGATTTCAGGCAGAGTATGCATATATTGTTTATTAGTATTATCTGAAGTTTTAATTCCATAATATGTTGTATAGTATATTCCAGACAGGCTCCTTTAGGCTTGGTTAAAGAAATATCCTGCAACATGTGCTATTCACCATGTCTGCCTATCATTAAGATAATTATTTCTGTAACAGACAGTGAGACACAGCTGGCCCAAATATTTATCAATCATGTTCTTATGTAATTTAAAGTAATTTTGGACATTGGAAAAGCAACGTAAAGCTTATTTCTAGAATTAAAAGTATATGCACTATATTTTGTGGTTAGCTTTTCATAGCTAGTTATTTATATACATTTTTGGAAAATATGTGCTTAATGTCTACTATGGACCTAGACACTATACTGGGTTCTAGAATGCAGCTAGAGAATGGAGAGGAAGTGGGAACTCCATATGGAACCTGAAATTAATTAGCAAGCATAAATAAATGTATAATATGTCCCATGAAGATGAATGCTGTGAAAAATGGGTTGTAAGGGATAATAGAATATGTACTGGGAAGGGGTGAGGATGGAGTATAGTCATGGAAGACTTCCTTGATTACTTGCTATTTGAGCAAACACCTGAATGAAATAAAGGAGCAAACCATGTGAGAAAATAGCATTCCAGGCAGAAAGAAAGCACCTACATGTCCCTGGTACTGAGGCATGTTGATAGGTTCAAGAAAGAGCAAGGGCATGAGTGTGTCTGAAGCAGAGGAAACAAAGAGGAGGATCTTAGTTTGGGTTCTCTGAGCTGCAGATTCATGTACAAGTGATTTACTAAAAAATAAACAAAACAAAACAAAACAACAAACAACAACAAATAAACAAACCAAAAAACTGATTAGGGGAAGGAAAAGTAGAAAAGCTAAACATGAATGCAATTTCAGGTAAAATCTCCTTCTCCACCTGGCCTTTCTGGGTGTTCTGGAATACAAATTACTTTGCAGAGTCTGTAGCACTTTGACATAAGAGATTTGGACTTTCAAACTTCTGAAGTAGTCAGTCATTGGCTTTGGGCAGCTTTGGCCAACTTTAACTCTCAGGAACTATTCTGTGTAAGAGTGCTTTTGGGCAAAGCAGCTTCAGTCCATTTCCTAATAAAAGTTATAGGTGCTAAGTGTGTAGACAATGTAGAAATTCATGCATAGAAACATATATTTTCCCAGGGGATATGACACAATGTGGACTCCAATGCTGACCAATATTCAGCCTCCTTTGGATTTTGATGTGGTCTGGCAACTGAAATGCAGCGAACTTATGTGTTTTTGAATAACCATGTGGAGAACTCACCTATTTATATGAAAGCAATTTAAATAGTGACATTAATATTTATAAAACTGGCTTTTGTGCATTATGACATTATAAACAAGGGTTAATTTGTCATATCAGTAATTTTTTTACTGTAATTAATAACATATTATTCTTTAAAATTTATTTTTAAAGATTTTATTCATTATTTTCAGAGAGAGGAGAAGGGAGGGAGGAAGAAAGGGAGGAAAACTTCAATGTATGGTTGCTTTTCACCTGCCTCCAGCTATGAATCTGGCTAGAACCTGGCTTGCAACCTGGTTATATGCCCTGGCTGGGAATTGAACCAATCCACTGAGCCACCAGCCAGGGCTAATAACATATATTTTAAATAGATTTCTCTGGCTAGAATGAAAATAAAAGACTGTACAATGACAAGTGATAAATCAGAAAAACTATGTAGAGGCTAATATTTTTGGAAAGAGAATTGAGTGAGTATGAAAACAGAGCCAATAGGATTTGCTTATAAATTTTAGAATTAATTCACTATTTTTGTTCAGTGCAAGTTTCTCTTATCCTGTCACTGTCTTTCTTCCCTAGACACCCCCTCCCCATCTCTACTATTAATGAGTCTCTTTGGGTCTGGAAGATAATTCTTTAGATTAGGTAAATTTTTATTACCTCTCTACAACCTCTCAACATTTATATTTTTGTGAGTACTTAGGAACTGTTTGAAAGGTGCTGGTTATCTTTAACATTCTTAGGCATTTACACACCACCAAATACTGATTTTACTCTTACTTGCTCCTGCTTACTCTGACAATTTTCTCATCTCCTCTTTTGCTCTCAATATGTTCTTTGCATGCCCGAATAGTAGGATACATTTTGGGTTGCTTCTTTTGTGGGGAAATTGAATTCCATCTGGGGTCCAAACAAAAAAAAAACTGATGCCTTCTTTTGCAAAATATGTTCACCACAGTCCAATATAAGAAAAGGCTGCCTTAGATAAATAAGAAAAGCACACACAAACATCAAAATATAAACATCGAATAAATAGAAAAATGTTTAGAAAATATTTCTTATTTTTCTATATCATAAATATAATTTATATCATCATTATTTCTGTTGATTCTTTGCTGAAACAATTAACTGTATTTCTTTAACAACTTTATTATCTTATTGAAACAACTGGTAGATAACCAGTTGTTACCTTTGAACATGCTGTATGTTATTGTCAATGTTTCAGATTTATTCCTTATGGAATAAGCAAATTTCATAGTTTAGTCTCATAAATTCTAAGTAGGAAACAGTTATCTGTATGCAAAATTTGGAGTGTTTATAAACTTTACACATACCTGCATATATTTGTACCTAAGTATTTAATAAAAATCTTTTAGAAATTCCCATTGAAACCCAATCTTTCTTTACAAAGAGATATGTTACATTATTGGAGAGACATAGTTCTGTCTACTCCATTGGGTTTTGAGTGTGGCCCAATGTATGCTGAATTGACTCAATACCTTAGAGTCATGGAAAGCAGTTAGAAAGAATTGCAATGCTTTAGTAGATTGTAGGACTCTGTACAGTATTTTCTCAAAGAAAAGAACATATGAATATAAGAAAGCATTAGTGAAAGAGAACATACTTCTAGGTCACAAAATTTATTCTCCTAGCGTTTCTATAGAAAAGCAAATGACTTGCCAACTAAAACATATTTTTTGTTTTCTATATTTATATTATGTCTCAATATAGTCTTCGGGGTCATTTTAGTTTCCAGAGTAAATGACTGATTAAATTTTACAAGATTTATAATAACATTACCACTAGAATTGTTCCTTCGTGCTTGACATAAAGAAAAGGCATTGTCCTTAGAGTGTAACTATAAAAATGTTCATATGAATGTACCAATGGTCTAGTTTTTGCTTCTATTATTCTACCACTTTATCTGGAATCTATCCTACACAAATGTTTCTAGGGCTGGGGGCACAGACTTGGAAAACTTTGATGGGGAAAGTAGTCAGAAAGGCTCTGAAGGTTGAAGTGTATCCTTAATAAGACACATTAAGATGGCTGCGTACATGGAAAAATGGACAGATTCAGGACAGTATGCTGGTAGCTAAATTCTACACTGTAAACAAAGAAAAACTGTGCATAGTAGTAAAGGAGGAGCCTTTTGATGCCCCTGGGAGGTATGGAAAATATAAAATTTTTCTTAGATATGAACCTGGTATAACACATACCTGTGTGATGAGTTGATTGTATTTCAGTTTAATTTCCCCTGAAAAGAAGTCTAATTTATTTACAGGTGGCTTTTAGAAGGCAATGCCAAAGAGCTGGGGTGGATGTCAGAAGAGAAAGGGAAGAAAAGCTTCGTCAAGGTGACAAGTGTGGGCAATTGGGGCCTTGAGATTATGCTAAGAAGAACATAGAATGTCCTCTAGAATTATCCACCCAAGACAGGATGTGGAGAGCAGTCCTGTCAACTAAGAAGCCATGTTTAGAGCATGCACAGTAGAGTAATGATATAATTACTCACGGGGATGATATAATTCTTTGAGCACGTGCAGTACAATGTGACAACATGCTTAGCTGAAGGTCAACACCACCCTCTCCGAGTGTGCGCAGTAGATCAACATAATCAACGCATGCTATGGAGAGGTGGCACAAAAAGCATGCTAATCAGAGGCTGATGCAACATTGCATCATACAAGAATATGAAAGGCCTTCAAACAGGCAGCTGAGAGGAGCTGAGATGGCTCAGAGACACTCACTGCTCCAATTGGCTCTGCTGTGGCTGTCTCTGAAGTTACCCTGGACACTGACCAGTTGTCGCCTGGATCCAGACCACATCTGGAGTCTTGGGACTTGGGTTTGTTATCCCCCCATTCTCAAGTGTGCTATTATTTCTGATCGTTTCTGAGAGTTATTATTGGTACTGGGTTATTTTAGATTTGGATTGACTCTACATTAATAAAAGCTGAGTGGATAGCAGAGTCACCTGTATTTACTTACTATTATTGCTGTAGGGCTGGTGGTCGTATAGGTGGTCTGCCCACCACTGGTACGTGACAAAGACTGGAGGTTGATTTATAGGAAATACTTACAGGGAAGACTCATAAAGTTAGAGTATTGCTCATGGCACAAGATGTAGAGATTATTATTATCAGTTTGAGTTCACCATTGGTTGAGTCATGTCATCAGTTTCCCTATACTTCTAAGCTATTCACGTGTGGGTAGAGATTTGAAGACAGAAAGCTAAGATGTCAACCGTTGAGTCAAGAAGTCATTAGTTAAAAAAAGGAGTGAATTAAAGCTTGCACAGGAGTGTCCTGACTTGGCTGAAATCAGGGATGAGGCCAATATGTGGGCCCAAGCATTGGGTACTTCTGATAGAGATATAAAGACAGCATCATATTGGTGATAGGTATCTAGGGCCCCCAAAATTTGAGGCTGTGATTCAACTTCTCAGAACCTCTAGTAAATATTTTTTATGTTGCCAGG
The DNA here is from genome assembly GCA_004026585.1 of Noctilio leporinus. Classification (NCBI taxonomy): domain Eukaryota; kingdom Metazoa; phylum Chordata; class Mammalia; order Chiroptera; family Noctilionidae; genus Noctilio; species Noctilio leporinus. The sequence continues at coordinate 3,793 of PVIW01005553.1, read as the reverse complement.
GACTTTACAAAAGGTAACTCTTGAACAGCAGATGGATGAATCTGACCACCAATTTGTTTCTGTATAGATTGATTCAGGGGTTAGAAATAGGCAAATGATTGCTTTGTGAGAATGACTCAATGTTTCATTCCAAGTTACTCTTAAAAGGAAGTATATTTATTTTTGAAGGATGTTTTCTTAAATACGCATATCTCAAGCTTCCTAAGCTGAAGGTCTGTGAATAAAAAGCTACTGACATTTTGTGAGAGTGAAATGACTGGCTCCTGAACATTTTATAAAGCAACTATTTTCTCCGCCTTTTTGCTATATTACTATTTAAGTATGAGATTGAAATCGCAGAATAATCTCACGCCTCGGAGATTCCCATAAGAAGTTATATATTCGCTGTGTCTCTAGTAGGCTACCTTGACCTTTTCATGTTTCAAACTGCAGCCCTTTTCTATCATTAGAGTTGAAAGTTTTCAAAAATCCAGAGAGAAGTTTTCTTCCTTACCCTCCCTTACATTGCCTCTGGGCTGAGGAAGAGAAAGTAGGTAAGACAAAAGATTTTTGTCTGCCTTGAACCCGTAGGAAGTTAAAATGGAAGCCTCAAGTGTGATGACCTTAATGACTATTGCTCTTTTATCATAATGTATGCTTAATAGTTCATAGAATATTTAGTTTCAGCTGAGCACAATTTCAAACTTCAGACACAAGATCTATTTCTGTAGGGAAACTTCCCTTTCCAGCGGGGGTAATCTCTTTATGCCTCAGGTTGAAGTAGATTGCAGGGGGGAAAAAAGCAATGTTGGAGAATAACTTAAGGATAACCAAACTTCTGAACTTGAATAAAATCAAGTTTATATATTCTAATGTGTCCACAGTCACCTGAATAAGACTATGATTAATATTTTTTTCATGTGTTAATCTGTCCAAGTCATTGCAAATACAGTTTGCAAATTTATTAAAATACTAATGAACTATGCTACTTCCTATAACATGCACTAGACAAATTGAAGCAATAAATACTCACCAGTTATTACATCAGCACAATGCTGCATATGTATTCTGTCTATACCTGTAGAGGAGCTAACCAATACCAGCTAGCAAGAGCCTATTGATACATTTTTAGGGGTTTTGTAAGTTGGTTGTTAAACCCCATCATAATTAAAAAGTAAACTATAAAAGATTATAATTACATTATATTTAAACTGAAATAGTTACAAATATTCAAAACACAATACCTACTTTTTTCTATATTTTACTATTTTCTATGCTCTTGAACTTATTTCTATTTATTTTATCTGCATGGTGGGAACACTGTGCAATGATATAATACATCTCTTCTTAACTCCACTTTCAGTGATGTCAAGATAGTAGCTTAAACTGAACATGGTGCAAGTATCTAGGCAAATGTTACAAATCAGGACTCCTTTAGGTTTTGTTGAGTGACTAAATTTAACCAAGTGTCAAGAAATGTTAAAAATATACATTAAACTTTAAAGTGTGTTGTGTCTGTTGCCATTATATGAGCAAGGACCCCCCAAATGGACTTTATCTATAAAAAGTTGTGTATTTATTCTTACATGTTTAAACTTCAGCCACCTTCAAAGTCCTCTTCTTTTTCCACTGCTCAAAACAGTTTTTGACTTTTCGATTTTGATGGCTTTTAGTGCTTCTGATGTTTTTTTGTTTGTTTGTTTGTTTGTTTGTTTCAGCTCTTCCACTTTTGCAAAATGTTTCCCTTTGAAGACTTTCTTCTTCCAGGGAAACAAAAACTAGTTGCCTGGGGCAAGATTGCATGAATAGGGAGAGTGGGGCACAAGAGTCATGCTGTTTTTGGTGAAAAACTGTTGAACACTCAGTGCAGTGTGGGCAGGTGCACTTAAAAATTACCCATTGTGAAATGGCAAATTTGTTAAAAGAGTCGTCAGAAAAATTCAACCTCTCACAACAACACCAGTTGGTGCGCTGATACAGATGGGTTCCTAGAACACTCACCTAGCAGGGGAAGCCTGTACTACAAGGGGCCTGCCCTCTAGAAGATAATTTCATTTATTTTTGGATCTCCCTTTTATTGTCAATAACACAAAGGTTTCAGGAAATGGTCTACTAGAACTTGGAACTATTAATTTAGCAAAGAGGTTGCTTCCATTATTTAATGAAAATTGAAGATTTTAATTTTTTATTTAAATATTTTATTTGTTGTAGAGAGAGGGGAAGGATGGGAGAAAGAGAGGGAGAAAAACATTGGTTGCCTCTCTCACTCAACCCCAACTGGGGACCTGGCTCACAACCCAGGCATGTGCCCTGACTGGGAATAAAACTAGCAACGGTTTGGTTTGCAGGCCAGTGCTCAATCCACTGAGCCACACCAGCCAGGGCTGAAGTTTTTACTTAAGTTTTTATTGTTTCACTTTGCCTGACTCATCAGTATAAATAATAAGACCAATCAACATTTATAAATTGCAACTATAGATTGTTTAAGGATACAAGAGTTCAAAGAAACCTATGAAAGATTTATATGAGAATCAATTGGCTATATGAGATTTAAGATACAATTATTGCATATGTCATTGCAAGTTATAATTACTTAATAAGAATGAAATTTATAATAAGCATGCATACACATATAAAATATATTTAGATAGATTGATTGACATAGATATACATGTATAAATTATTTTGGAGAGCTGGTTGTTAAACATTTACCAACACAGCTTTGTTTAAATATATAATTTTAATAACCAAAAACATTTTATATATAAATCTTAAAAATAACCATCTCCCTGAGACTATTGGAAAAATTTTTTTCTTTATGTATTAAAACTAAGGCATAAGATAAAATATAGATAAAAATGTTTAAACAAGTTTTATTGAGAAAAACACAATAATTTTAACTATGAATAAAATAATCCTAGACATAAGACATATAATGCCCACACCAAGGTATGTTAAATATAGTTTTATTTAAAAAGTCTACTTTTATTAAATTTTATAGGTAATATGGGATTGATGTTTACTTTCTTTTTCAGAATATTTTAATGTTAGAAGTCTGACAATGTAAAGAAAAATTGGCACAATCAAAATATAAGTTGTAAATGAATAAATCAACAGTAATAATAGAGCTTTTGAAGTGTAGCATATTTTTGAACTGAAATATGCCAATCACATATAATGCAATTATTTTAACTTATTCTAGACTATAAATAATAAGAATAACTAATACTTTTAAATATTATTTTACTTGGAAATAAGATTTGAACTAGAATACTTTACAAGAAAAAAAAAAAAAAAACACCTGAATTTTATCCAACTTATATTTTCTGATATATTTTACTTATTAAAACCCCACAAATTAGAAGAAGATGATTAGGACCATTATTACAATGGATGGTTTTACAGTTCATTTATGATCACTCTTCCAAGCTAAACATTTTGAGCAGAGTATTCATAAGGCAATCATTTCCTTTTTATACCGATTTATGCCTCCTTACTCCTTTAAAACCTAGAGAAAGGCTTATGATATTGTTCTTTTTTCTGGATGAGACTAGACCACTCTCCAGTGTTCTAATATAAAATCTCATCCTTAGGAGACTTGTTGGCTATTGAGTTTACTTTCATATGTATCTGTTTCTTTTCTTGACTTCACTTACAGTATGCAAGCACTATGAAGACAGGGTTTACATATAACATTTTAAAAGTAATGATATACTGTATTTTTATTTGAATTTACATAGTAATTTTGTAGGATTTGATATTTCCTAATATCAAGTCCTCTTGATATTATATCATTGTATAACTTGTCATTTAT